>JAFBJT010035025.1:25726-36348 GCA_016785325.1 Chascanopsetta lugubris | reverse complement strand
TCATCTCTGAACAACCCCAACATGAGTGGGGCTCCCATGGGCATGAGCCAGACTCGAGCTCCAGGCATGGGGCCCTTTGGAGCTCACGGCCAGAGGATGCCACAGCAGGGGTATGCTGGGGGACCTCGGCAGGGAATGCCCATGCAGGGGATCAAGAGGCCGTACCCCGGCGAGGTGAGTGTGAAACGCAGGTCGTGTGACCCGCAGCACCGGTTCCGTGCGCCTCACGTTGTTCTCTTCACTCTCCAGGGAGGATACGCGGGTCAGCAGTACGGGCCAAACAGTCAGTTCCCACCACAGCAGGGCCAGTACCCGGCATCAAACGCTTCCAGGGCATTGCCCTCGCCCAACTACCCCGGCCAGAGGATGCCAGGGCAGCAGAGCCAGGGACAGTACCCTCCCGGGATGCCCTTAGGCCAGTATTACAAGGTCTGTTACACCACTCTATTCACTCATCGGTTCAATTCCAACGAAAGCAGAAATAATTGATTGTGTGTTTATTGACAAATGTGTTGTATGCCTTTATAAACGACTTCTAATCATTGCTTGGTTTATTCCATTTTCAGCAAGAGCCATTCAACGGTCAGAGCACCAACTTCTCCGGAGGTGGTTACCCCTATGGTCAAAACAACGGGGTACGTTTCCACTTCCTGTACCCAAACAGATTTCATTTTCTAATCATACCGTGTCAAAACTAAACATATTACACCTGAATAATTCAAACCTAGAGTTATAAAAGATGTATTTTTCATTATTGGGCTCTCTTTCCTTTCATAGCCTCCCAGGCCCGGTAATTACCCCCACTCCCCCGTCCCAGGAAACCCCACACCCCCCATGACACCAGGAAGCAGCATCCCTCCATACCTGTCGCCAAACCCGGATGTGAAACCCCCGTTTCCACACGACATGAAACCAAATATGACGGCACTCCCTCCCCCTCCAAGTGAGTAGACCAACTTGAAACAGCACCCATATGGTTTTATAGCATCCGGTAAAAAAAAATAAAAATAAATAACCTGCTGTTGTTGTTTTCCTTGATCCAGATAATCCCAACGAAGAGCTGCGACTGACCTTCCCTGTCAGGGACGGGGTGGTGCTGGAGCCGTTCCGCTTGGAGCACAACCTGGCTGTCAGCAACCATGTCTTCCACCTCCGACCCTCCGTCCACCAGACCCTCATGTGGAGGTGGGCGTATCCTCTTATACTCGTTTATGGAATGAAACAATGTTGTCCGGCAGACGTTGTTTTTCTAGATATTAATACTAACCATGGACTGTCTCGTGGTGCCGCCTCCCACAGGTCAGACCTCGAGCTGCAGTTCAAGTGCTACCACCACGAAGACAGGCAGATGAACACTAACTGGCCCGCCTCCGTCCAGGTCAGCGTCAATGCCACGCCCCTCACCATCGAGCGCGGAGACAACAAAACCTCCCACAAACCCCTGCACCTGAAACACGTCTGCCAACCTGGAAGAAACACCATCCAGATCACCGTCACCGCCTGCTGCTGTGTGAGTGCCCTCATGGGATTATACGTATCAAGTTCAAGTTCTTTATTTGCTCGACTCCCTTGGGAGAAATTTGGCTTGGTACGGTGGGGGGGGGGGGGGGGCGGGGGGGTGGGGGGGGGGGGGGGGGGGGGGGGTACTGCTGCACGGACAATAAAACGTTTAAGACAGTCAATCAAAATAGAAATAATTTTTTTTTATTTATTTTAACCACAGAAATCAATGCAGACAATGAGACAGTACAAATCTAAATAATATAATATCATGATTTCTAACTCTATATTGTACATTGACTTTGGTTTCCTTAAAGGTGCAGTAGGAGTATGATTCAGTTAGCATTACAACTCAAAATATTACATTTGGTCTGTCCATTCTGGGCTACTGTAAAAAGGTAGTGACAGAGCCTGGTTTCCCAGAGGACCTGCCCCTGATGTAAAAAAAAGCAGGCTCACTTGCACATTCACGTTATTATACACTCATGAAAACATGATCATTTCGTATTGAATCTCAAAATCCGATACAGCTGATGAATATCTTTGCCTAAATCCCTCACACTGGACCTTTAATCACGTACAGTAATCCTGTGATGTGGTGTCAGATCTGTAAATGTGGTTTCTCTCCTCCTCTCCTCGTGCCGCTGTGCAGTCCCACCTGTTTGTGCTGCAGCTGGTCCACAGACCATCTGTGCGCTCCGTCCTCCAGGGGCTGCTGAAGAAGAGGCTCCTTCCCGCAGAACACTGCATCACCAAGAGTACGGCTCGTTTCCTCCCTTTGTGTCGTTGATACATATGAACACGTCTTAATTACATCTGTCTTTACCTTAAGCTCTTGTTTGCCTGTAAAAACACACCTGTCATTTGCTCTGGTGCAGTTAAGAGGAACTTCAGCAGCGTGGCCGCCTCCGCCGGCAACACCACCCTGAACGGAGAGGACGGCGTGGAGCAGACGGCCATCAAGGTGTCGCTGAAGTGCCCCATCACCTTCCGCCGCATCCAGCTCCCGGCACGGGGGCACGACTGCAAACATGTGCAGGTGGGCGGGCGGCAGTTGTTATGGCGGCGTGACCTTGTAAACGGAGAAAAGGCCGTTCTGATGTGTATTGGTGACGTTTGTCTTCCACAGTGTTTTGACCTGGAGTCGTACTTACAGCTCAACTGTGAGCGAGGGACGTGGAGGTGTCCTGTGTGCAAGTACGTCCAGATCCAAAAGACGGGAGTCACAAGAGTCTCTGATGAGTTATTTCTAACATTTAAATATCTTTCTCCTTTCAGTAAAACAGCATTATTAGAAGGTCTGGAGGTGGATCAGTACATGTGGGGGATCCTCAACGCCATACAAAAGTATGTTACCGCTCCTTTTACAGCTGAATCAGTTCTTTCATTTCAATTCCGATTTCTTGAAACTCGATGTGTTGTAATGATTCTATGTTTTAAATCGTAAATAGATTGTTCTATATTGCTTTTCAAGTCTTAATAAGCTCTTTAAGTGCTTTACAGTACAGTTTTACATTCACCTAGTCTCACCAAACTTTCATTTAGTACCACCATTTATATATTTACATACTATTACATAGTCATGTATCAGGTTTTAACAGCAGCCCAGAAAGGTATAAGTATAGTATATATAAAAAGTATATACCTTTTGAGTGTTAATAACAACTGAAGGATACGCTCACTGCTTCAGAATAACTAGAGTAACATATAACTCCACTACTCAATTCCACTAAATCCTACACACTGTGCCTTTATGTCGGTTATATATTCAAGCCAACACATTGTTTTTTTTGTCTCCACCTGCAGCTCAGAGTTTGAGGAGGTCACTATAGACCCCACATGTAGCTGGCGACCCGTCCCCATCAAGTCTGAGATCCACATCAAAGAGGATCCTGACGGACCGCTCACTAAGGGCTTCAAGACCATGAGTCCCAGTCAGATGACCATGCCCAATGTGATGGACATGATCGCCCAGCTAGGACCCGGACCCGGACCCGGCCCCGGCCCCGGACCCGGCCCCGGACCCGGCCCCAGTCCGTACCCTCCACACCCCGGACAACACGCGAGCGGCAACGGGGGAGATTACCCCGGAGCAGGTGAGACAAAGCAGCGGTTTGGATCCCGCTGTGTAGATAAATAACCGCCTCGTCGGCTCGTTTGTCAGGAAAGAAGTGAGGTGTTTTGCATCTTAGAACAGGAAGCATTGATCTGTCTCTGGTGCATGAAACGAGGAAACAGCCTGAGGGAGAGATGTAGTGCAGAACCTGTTTTAAAGCTTTGTCAGCTCGTCACTCTGATAAATCTTTCACAACGTTTAAAAAAAGGCTGTATCCTGTTGTGTAACCACTTTGAAAATAGAACTTTATTTTATAAAAGATGATTCATCAAACAACTCGGAGAAACCAAATGCGTCTTTGGCTTTTTTGCAGGTTCAGCGCATAACTTTTAGTTTAGATATCAAATCAGTATACGGGTCTTTTTTCGCATTGCATAGACACTTAAATGTATGATTTGTTCCCAGAAGCTG
Source organism: Chascanopsetta lugubris (assembly GCA_016785325.1). Taxonomy (NCBI): domain Eukaryota; kingdom Metazoa; phylum Chordata; class Actinopteri; order Pleuronectiformes; family Bothidae; genus Chascanopsetta; species Chascanopsetta lugubris. The sequence continues at coordinate 32,321 of JAFBJT010035025.1, read as the reverse complement.
TCACTAAATTCCACACACTGTACCTTTAACCTACATTTCTTGTGCCTTCAACCTGACAGGCAACAATTACCACAACCAGGGGAGCTTTGACTTCCCTCATGGGGCTCCCTCTGGTGGTGGAGTTGCAGTAGGTGCAGGAGGCGGCGGAGGAGGCGGAGGCGGCGGCGGTGGTGGTGGTGGTGGTGGTGGTGGAGGTGGGGGGGGCCCACCTATGAGTGACTTCATACACGGCCCCCAACTCTCTCACCCCCCGGACGGACCCGGTGGCCTCCTCTCGCAGGACAAACCGCTGAGTCACAACATGAACGACGCAGTGAGTCTGCTTCACTTTCTTTGTGCCGATAACAGAAATATTTTGTCCAAGGTTCCGATGCGTTCTGAAAAACATTTCCTTCATTGATTTCAAAATAATGCCGTATTTAATTTTTCATTTGTCTTGGATGACTATCTCGAAAAAGCCTCAACATTTCTTCGGTGAGGGAAGTTGATTTTATGAATAATTCTTCCTGACATTTTTTTAAAATTCTAACTGAGCTCTTGTAAAGAATTGTCGACCTATTCTTAGAAATGGAATAGGAATCTCAAATCTCTGCATTAGAATGTTTGGATTAGCTCCGTGTGTTGCAGCACAAATAGCTAAGGATGCTAACAAGTAAACACCTCATTTGTCCCCAATGAATGTTGCCTCCTTTAATGTTCGATTTTTATTTATTTATTTATTTTGGGGGGGGGGGGGGGGGGTAAATTGGGTTCAAATTTGATTCCGCAAAATATTCGACATAATTTGGAAAATGTCTGACATTGAGCTTGTTTCAAACCACGTCACGACTTTATCCAGTCGAGCTGGTTCACACAAGTATCTCATCGGGCTTATAAGAGTCATTTGATCTGGAAACAGAATGAAGTGTGGCTGTGAGGGAAGAGGCTGTGAGTTGAGCTCCGAACAGGCTGCAGCCTGAGCCTGGAGCCAGCATGTGCGCTGAGTCATGCTCACATGCTCATGTCGCCGTATAATGTTGCAGCCGTACATGTCTGCTGATCGCAGCTTCCATTTAGAGGCCTGGTCCATGTTATTCACGCTGGAGCTCATTCTGCTTTTCCTCTCCTCCCACGCAACCACCTCCCTCTTCCCAACACACTCTCCCTCCGCTCTCTCTCTCTCTCTCGCTCTCTCTCTCGCTCGCTCTCTCTCTCCGTTTCCCCCTTTTTCCTCTCCATCCCTCTCTCGCGCCTCCAGATGTCCCATCCCGATCAGCCCCATAACTCCATGCAGCAGAGCTTGCATGCGTCCCCGCACCCCGGCGGCCAATCGGGGCCGCCCTTGCATCACGGCGGCCAATCGGGGCCGCCCTTGCATCACGGCGGGCAGCCGTCGCAGCCGCACCGCCAGTCGCAGCCTCACCCGCAGCAGCAGCAGCAGCAGCAGCAGCAGCAGCAGCAGCAGCAGCCTCCTCAGCAGCCTCCTCAGCAGCCCGGGCAGAACAGTCACCCCCATGGCGACCTGAACTTTAACCCCTCGTCGGACGGGCAGATGAGTCAGGGGGCGCAGGACATGCCCGAACCCTCCCTGGATGTAAGTGTGTCGAGCTTTGTGCGCCACGAGCTAACGCCGCCTGCTGCAGCTGCTCTCCTCCCGCCGCTGTTTGTGCTGCGTCCGAGCGGCCACGTGCGAACTAACCCTCAAAAACGTAAAAGGTGCAGCACGCAGGATTTGGAGGGTCCGTGTTTAGGCAACACACCCGCCGACAGTTGGCCCGCCTCCCCTCTTGCCCGGCAATAACACCAGTGTGACTTGCGCGTGTCATGCGCCGCGAGCTACACGCAGTAATGCCGACAGCTTGGTCCGCTGATCGAGGGCTGCGGGACTGATGCCTAAACGCGCGGAAGCTAGCTAGCATGCTAACCTCGCCCGTCCCCTCGAGTTGTTTTGAATGGCCACTAGAGATAATGATAAGAACGTACGAGAGTCTAAAAGACCACCAGGTGCTTCGTCCCCTGAATCCTGTGCACTGCACCTTTAATGTAGTTTGTCTGCTTGTTTACATTGTTGTCCCTTATCAACAGGTCCCGCTTTTCCCAAGCGACTCCGGCCTGCACCTCAAAGTTCGGGGGGGGGGGGGCCCAGCATGCTATACATTGCAGAAATGAAAAGGATAGACCTTCGCTACAATAGTTAATGTGATTCATACTTACGTTGTTTTGCATCATGATGTCAGACTCCATGCAGTCCAAGTTCCCATAACTGACACTGGATTCAAGACTGATTAGGTCATCAATAACTTCATCCATCGGAAACTAAAAGAAAACAGTCATTTTCAGTGAACTCATGGACAGACCACAATACCAACACTGTCCACGTGTGGGCTTTTGAAATCCTCAAATTGAACATTCAAAACCAAAGTAGACGAGAGGAGGATGGGTGCGGACTAATCCGATAAGTTCTGCGCCGCCGTGTTGTAGTAAAGTTGGGAGAACATGCGCGTTTGAACGGGAGCTCTCACCAGAGACAGCGTGTCTGAAGTTATTGATGAGCACATCAGAGAGAGGGAGGGCCGGATCAATAACGGCATCGCTTTGTTTGGGTGATTAGTCGGAGCGGCCGCAGCCTTTGGGATTCTGACTCCGCACGTTTCAAAATGATTTTAGATCGAACGTGCGCGAACCCATCGAGGTGTCGGCCATCTCACCTCCTAACGAGTCCCACTTCAGAGGCTCCTCTGAATGCAGGCGACTTGTGAGTGGAATCGGACAGTTCACAGAAAACATTGAGCAATCGACAGTGACTCAATCCATCTGTGTGTGTCTGTGGTTCAGTTTCACACTTTTCCCCCCAGTCACCACAAGAGCCTCAACATTTCAGTTCCATAAATTGGCGCCGTGTCCCGCTGTGACTCACCTCGCTGTCGTGACTGGCCATGGTGAGCAGGGTGACGGGGCTGGTGGGGTTGCTGCCGTCGCTGACCGACGGCATGTTGCCGTTCCTCATGATGGGCATGGTGGCCGGCGGCTGGCCGGCGGCGGCGTGGGGGTGGGGCACGGCGTGTCCCTGCCCGGCCGACGAGGCCAGCTTGGAGCCCAGCGTCAGGTACTGCTTGACTTGCTGGCTCTGGCTCTGGTGGAGGTGGAACTTGGAGTTCTCCAGGTGGCTCTGGACCTGCAAGGGGGGACATGGGATCACGGCCCGGTCAGTTCAGGAGGTGGGAGCCGGTTTCCCACGGCGCTGAGTCAGAGGAGACGCATCGAGCCGTTGCGGTCTTCCAGTATTAGTCAGTTAAATGTAAGTTCACGCACGCATTGCGTCGACTCATGAAAATGGGAAATATGATCTTTCACGTAAGCTTAAGCACAGTCAGCGTCTGACCGGAAACTCCAGCGGAGAGCGATAAGAGTCAAAACGGCACAGAGATCAAACAAGTAGCCAACATTTCTCATTCTCTGTCAAACCAGCAGCCAGAAGCATACAGACTCGAGTCAACAAGGACAACTCGTGCCCATCGACAAGCGATGCAGAATTCAGATCCAATTTCGAGCGGTCTTACATTTGAAGCTCTGGTCGCGTCCCGCATGGTGAAGTAGCTGCAGTCAGTTAAGTGTGGCATTCTCAGAAAAGCAGCTTATCTTCAGTTTGTTTTGATGTGGCAGCAGGTCAAACTTTTAGGCATCCAAATCTGCGGCTGCGATCCTGGCTAATCTGCCGACTTCTCAGCGAGCGCTTGTCCTCCGCGGTCCCCCGCCGACGTCTTATAAGGGCCCTACCTAAGTGAACTAATTAGGCCCAAAGCTGGGGGTAAGCCTTTATGTTGCCTGGCATGATAATCACTTCAAACACCGGACTGACAGATCACCCAGGGTTTGATCACTGCAGGATATGTGCCTTTAGTGAGTATCACTAATTCATTGGGACCGCCCCTTTCTGGCCCACTGGCCAATCAGGAGGTCAGCTCCCGGAGTCCTCTGCTGGCCTGCTCCAGGGGCTGTGGCAGCACAATTGACCCTTGTTCCCCACTGGGGGTTTTAAATAACTCCTCTAATGCCATTTTTAACCGTGCCTTTTCATTCAGTCATTCATTGCTTTCAATGGAGACAGTTTTGTCTCATCACTCTCCAAAACAATACGAGCAGTAAAGTTATTTTTGGGATTGACATGATTGTAAATTTGGAACTATTTTCAGAGGGTACCTAAAATCTCCAATTTACTTATTAGCCCCGAGCTCACAAAGATGCTGTGTATAATTATACCGGTAATAATCCAATTGCTATTGTATGCGTTGGTCTTATAATTCCAATCTTATCTCGATTTTCCGAACTCAATATTAAACTTCCGCTCGTCACCGGCTCTAACAGTGCACTCTGCCCAATCATCTGAACTTTCTTATTTCATCACAAACCTTTTCAACATCCGTGGACAATGATATTATGACTTAACTGGGGAGAATTTGATATTAAAGAAGAAATCCTCTCTCATTTCCTCCCGCTGCTCACGAAACCGTGATGCGACATTTATATCACGTTACCTCAGCGTAAAAAAAACAGATATCGTTTGTCCAGCGGCGCTAATGTCAGCTGAAACGTGTGAACTTCAGTTGTCGGGCGCAGATTCCAGAGAAAGTGCGTCCAGACTTTTCTTCACAGCGTGAGAATCCTTTGAGAAGCACCTTTGTCGGCTCTCGTCATGAAAATGAAAAGCGACAGTGTCAGACGTGTTTGAAACAGCAGGCAGATGCCTCTCAGGTGAGGGGCTGCTGCTCTGATGGGAAATGTAGGAGGCAGGAGATGACAGTTCTTTTTGTTTCCAGGATATCAACACGAGTGTCGGCTCTCATCACCAAACCTATCTATCAGATTCAGATTTTTCATTGGCGCCACCTTTTTGGATGACTTTCATCTTACTAACGTGACCTTTCACAGAGGCCCGTCCAGTGCTTGCCTTCAGATTCAGTTTCACTATCCGACTTTTAATAAGTGGAAAATCCCGTCAGTCTGATCGGAATCACTCTGATTTGAGATGTCAACTTCACTGTTTTCGTGGGCGTGAAATGAAGTGATCCGACAATGACGTGTGTATGGATGAAGCGTGGAATCAGAATGAAGGAGTCTTGAAATGCCCAGAGTGGGTTTGTTGTTCAGCGATGGCGTGAAATCGTTATTCTCCACCCACGATGTCAACAAACGCATGCTGTGTCCCAATGCAGGGACCGTGTTGTTGTTCTAGTGTAGGTCTGTCGAACAGGAAGTGGAATGTGTACAATATCTCTGGGTCTATTTTCAAAATAAGAGCTTTGTCACCGATGTAACTGGCCAGAGATGCGTGAGGGCTCTTCTTCTGAAATCAATGTGATGAGGAACTTGACTCTTCACGTGTCGCCAAGTGTTTCCTCCTTGTTTATGTGTGTGGGAGAATTCTGCTGTTGCGTGAGGTGAGTTAGAGGAAGCAGCCTTGTCCTCCACTGACGCTCTGTAACATACCAGCTAACGCGCTTATGCGTCTCAGAGACAAAGGCCAGACATGCGCACTATTAGAACTCTACCTCAGCCAGCACAACGTGACTGGATAAGGAGTCGACATCGGCAATATATGAACATCAATCTGGTCTTCAATGAGGACTTCACATCCACAGATTTCATTTTTCATGTTTAAACTTAAAGGTGCAGTGTGTAAGATAAGGTGGCATCTAGTGGTGACGTTGCATGTTGTATCCATCACCTCACCCCTCCTCTTCTGAGCATGCAGGAGAACCTGTGGTAGTTGTTCAAACTCAAAAGATGTTTGGTTTGTCCACTCTGGGCTACTGTAAAAGCGTGGCGGCCCCATAGAGAGGACCCACCTCTAAACATCTGTAAACATACTTCCATGGGCTCAAGGGAATTACATTCAGGGTAGAAAACAGTTATACCAGAGGTGACAAAAATTGTTTTGCCGTGCCGCTCGAGTCGATTAATTACCCCGACAAAGCCCGACGTATTTTCTGTTGTTTTCATGGGTCAAAGCTCAACAAGCGCCACAGTGTTGGTCCCACATGTCGGCTCCACCCTGAGCCTCAGCCTTGAATTCACCACGTCAGCGAGACAAACATCGGCCCACCTCCTCCACCTAAGTGAGACGAGACCCGTCACAATACTGGACTTGTCGTGACTGGGAGCTCTCACCCGTCCCCCCGGGGCCAAACAAGATGCCGGTTGTTCGGCCAATCAACATTTCTTTCCACCACGGACACCAGGAGGAGGGATGCCAGCGCCCGCTACACCACATCTGCCTCGTGTGACAGCGGATTGTCCTGGTTTCACTTCAGCTTACTTACTACTATAAATGCCGGAGACACGCTTGTTATCCGCTTAAGGGGATCTGATTCGATTTGAGAGGTAATGGCGCTTCAGTCACCGAGGCCAGCTCCGACAATGGCCGCCCTGTGCATGTGTGAAGGGGACACGCAGAGAATTATCAACGCTCGCATACACATGGGGACAGGAATGAGATAAGAATCGAATCGATCGGGGCTAAAGTCGGAGTTGGCTGTGACTATTCTGAAGTTTCAGACACCAGCCCCCCCCCCCCCCCCCCCCCCCCCCCCCCCCCCCCCCCCCCCCCCCCCCCCCC
>JAFBJT010035025.1:0-25702 GCA_016785325.1 Chascanopsetta lugubris | reverse complement strand
GTCACACACCCGCCCCCCCCCCCACTCCCCCCCTCCCCCAACGCCCCAATCCCCAACCCCCAACCCCTCCGCTCTCTCGATATGCCGACGAGCACCTGCTCCTACAATCGAGGCAGTGTTTGAGGTCTGCGGTGGAGGAGAGGTCACGGGTTCACGTTTTATTTACACACATTTGCACAGTGGTTCCTGACATGCGACGCTTCCAGTATCTGGGCTGAAGCGCATCTGCTCCCGAGCCTCTCCGGACGCAGTCCAACATTTGCGCATATGCACAATATTCCGCAGCATCTGCAGCGTGCGTGCAGTTCAGTGTGTTTCATAACGTTTTGAACGAGAAAATAGTATTTACACTTCCGGCTTTAATTGAAGAACTTGAACGTCCTAACTTCGTTATCCTGCTCACAGATGTTTCAGTCACTGAAATAAAGATGTCAGATGCTGCACACAACATGCTAAGTTCAGTCATTCATTCATTCATTCTTGTCACGCAACCCAAAACCGTTTTAATTGCACCTAATCCATAAACCTGAACTAATCTAAGCCTAAACCTAAATCTTTACTGCAGCCTAAACCAAACCTCCACCCTTATATAAACTTAATCCAGACCAAAACATATCCCATCCATATTCTTAATTCAACCCTGAACTAACCTGCACCACACTCGACATCTTATTTTAACCTGAATTTAGCCTACACCCAAACGTATCCTCACCTAAACTAACATTAACCTAATCTCAACCGTAATTTCAACTTTACTTTTCAACTTTTCCAACATCAATTCCTCAGAGACCTACAATATCCTGGCTTTAGCTTCAACTTGACTGAAACCTGAACTTTCTCTGACCTAAACCCAAACCTCACCTTGAACTCAACTTAACCTTATCTGAACCTAATCATAACTTGCATCATGTCCTCTTGATAAAGTGGAAACATTAATTAATTTAAAACAATTATGTGATTTTTTTTTAGAATGGAGACATGCCCCAATAACACACACACACACACACACACACACACTCTCACACACACTGGACCCAACTCATTCACTCACAGTACTTCTGCACTTAACAATGACTGTCCATTCAACTGTCCATTCAACTGTCCATTCAACTGTCCATTCAACTGTCCATTCAACTGTCCATCCAACTGTCCATCCAACTGTCCATTCAACTGTCCATTCCAATCCAAACAATAACCGATGCAGCTCAGTGTATAAGAATATCCAAACTACTCTTTGACATCCGTTCCTCACTGCTGCAGTAACGCACCCAGTAGAAATGCCGGTAAACGTGGACCAACACCTGTCCCTGTGTGCCGGACTTCCCAGAGATCCTGCCTGTGACCATGGACAGTGATACAACAGCGTCATCCTTTACCTCTGAGCCCAAAGGCGCCGGACCCCCGCTCTCACGACGCCACGAGAGTCTACCCTCACAGGTGTCTCTCCGCTCGGGGACTCGCTCTTTCTTGCCTAACTCGGTTTCAGTCTTGCCCAAGTTCTCCTTTCACTTCAGAAAAATCCAACTGCTTATGAAACAGCGGGCAACAGTGACATTAAGAATGGCAGTTGTAGAAATGAGGGAGAGGAGCAGCCTGCGTTGGACAGGTTTATGGGATGTCAGCAGCACCTCCTCCCTCCGTCCTCAGGTGATGAGATGAAGGTGGAACAGAACGCCGGTCAGACGTGGTCAGTGTGCTTTCGCTGATGCCTGCGAAGCAGCAAACAGACCGTGACCACCGGCCCAGATTGCGCAACGTAAAGGGAGATAACACGGAATTTACCTTCCGTGGTTTACGCCGCTTGTAAGTGCATTTCGTCTATAATGCGCAGACACGCTCAACAAATGCAAGCACACACACACACACAAGCTTTTGTAAATCAGACCCCCCCCCCCCCCCCCCCCCCCCCCCCCAAACCCCCCCCCCCCCCCCCCCCCGCTCCCCGTCCTACCTGCAGCACTTGGATCTCTGTCAAAGTGATCACTTTGACCACACAGCAGCGACTCATGGCTCCCAGAGTGACAGCGTCTCCCACCGCAGGAGCTGCACAGTGGGATTTTTTTTGTGTCTTTTCTTTTTCTTTTTTTTTGGCAAGCAGACGAACAAGAGCTGTCGCGGCTACAGCTGTATCTCTCAGCCGAGACAGGGCCAGAAGAAGAGGAAGGAGAAGAAGAGGAGGAGGAGGTTTTCTGCAGCCTCCTTCCTCAGCCTTTGCAGAAATATCGGAAAGGAAGCCATGACACATCAGCTTATTTGGGACGGCGCAGGCCGCTTCCTGTATGTGTGTGTTAGCACATGCGTGTGTTTTTTGGTCAGAGAAAGGCCTGACAGAGGCAGAAATACAGATGGCAGTTAGGGGGGTTGATGTGTGTGTGTGTGTGTGTGTGTGTGTGTGTGTGCAGGGGTGCAAGAACTTGACAGAATGTGAGTTCCTGCTTGTGGATGGCGGCACTTTCCTGCCGACAGAGCATCCAGCCGCGCTCAGCACATTCTCCCAGGTTATCTGCATGACACCCATTTCCCTTGGAAGGCTTTTTAAACCATCAAACTGCAGCCACGGCTCGGGGGGGGGGGAGTGTGGGGGGAGAAGGGGGGGGGGGGGGGGGGGGGGGGGGGGGGGGCTCGGAAAAAAAAGTGCAATCTGTGGATGTGTGCTGAAAGTGACAGATCCACACTAACGTGGTGCCGCTGTGTCCCAGCCTGGCTGCCGGGCCACAGCAGAGGCCACATGCAGGACTTCCCACCGTGGAATCCTGGACACAGCAGAACTCTGCAAGTCTCTCTCCTGTGGACAGGAAAAGTAATCAAGTCCTTTTTAAAGGGAGTTTTCTTTTAAATGACACCACAAGGTTTCATTTGCATTTCTAGAGCGCTACAATGCAGAGGCTTTTGAGTTTAAAGCTCCAGTGTGTTAGACTTAGCTGGAGCTTTGTCATTGTCTATTTGCAGAAAGGGAACGTGAGTTCATCATACTGGTGATCAATGGGTCTATAAGTGTTTGAGTAATTGCTTCCTTTACCCTGGAAGCAGCCCCTGGTATGTGCACCGGGAGCAGGTCCTCTCTGTGGAGGCAGCCATCTTTCACATGTTCAACTCAAAAGCTCCCTGAGCTTCTCCTGCACACGTGGAGGGGATGGGTGGGGTTTGGGCGTCTTCAGCTCCAATATGCACGGTCACCACTAGAGGTAACTTTATCCCACTCCCTTTATCTTTAAGGTAGTGTATAACAATAATAACAATAATAATAAATGTTACCATCATTAACTTGTCTTTTGTCAAAAGTGTAATATAGAATAATCACGTCATATGCATCATCAACATTTCCCGGACTCTTGATCTTCTTCACCCGTCCCCTTCATAGCTATAATCTGACCCACAGGTGTACCATAGGTGTAAGTACTCGTAACAGTAGCTACTCCTTTCTGTGAAAGTAGCTCACTTTTACATGAAGTTCAAAAAGCTGCACTTTCCGGTTGGTACTTCCACATTCTGCCGCAGGTTCACTTTAGTGTGCAGAAGTAAAAGTAACAAAGGGACAACTGATTAATTTCTATTTACTGGAAAAACCTAATGAATGGAAATTGAGAGTGAGTAATTGTACCGGGTAGTTGAGGAGCCGCAAAAGAAAAAGTATTAGCTGATCTACAGGTGGTGTTTTATTTTTACAGATGTTGTTTATTGTGTGTGACAGTGCGTCCGCTTCATGCCACGCGTCCACGTGATCCCTGTAGATTAAATGTTGACGCTCCCTGGGGTTTGAAACCCACCTCTGATTGGAGATGGTCTAACGGTGAAAGTGAGCGATGGCAATATTCCTTTGATACATGTTAATGAAAAAAGAATCAGGGCCTAATTTGAGGACATCGAATGTAATAAAGGCAAATCAAATCTCAATGATTCAGTTAGATCAGGCCAGTTTTGAGCGGATCCAGCATTTCTTTCATTTTTGGGGGGATGCACCGTGCGCTAACTGCCCTCCTCCCCCACGTGTACGTCCGGACAGTATTTACCTTCCAGCGACACGAGCTCAGCTGTTGCGCGTTCGCCCGATTGTCAGTGAAGCCGCCCGCCGACCCGACCCGTCGAACCCTGGTGTACATTTCCTCTGCTCGTTGTTTGTTTGAGGCGCCGGATCCAAATTCCTGGCTGGCCGTTTTCGGGGCTCGGAGCTGGCGGCGCCAGGCGAAAGCGCTCACCTTTGTTAGTCCCTGCGCTCGGCATGTTTTAAACATCAGGGACTTCCTGTAAGAGTTGGCCTGCTTCTGAGACAACACTTCAAAGTGCAGCTCCCACATCTGAGGCCTGTTTTATCTGCTGGAAAAGGAATGCATAATGGACACGGCACCACTGCACTTTTAATGATTCTCATATGAATTAAATATTACAGCCATTTTGACCGGATTACATGTGGACGGGCGCGTGTGTGTGTGTGCTTGTTACCTTGATGAAATATTGAATTTATGAAAATGCTCAGGCCTCAGCAGCGGAGAGAAAATAATTACGATTCCGCCTGAAACCGGAGACACCTTGTGGGAAATGACTTTTACGTCTTCCTCACTCACACGGGAGAATGATCCCTCGTGTGGCGTGAGGAGGTTTGACACTCAGGTGCTGAATCCTCAGCATGTGATTATGAATTCAACCATGGATTGATTTGATGGGCTTGACGACATTGTCTGTGTTATTGCATGAGATTTTTAATGGGACAAATTAAATCTCAATGATCAATATAATGATCAGTATCGTGTATTATTGAAGGTTTTTTAAATGCCAGGGCTTCAGACTTCGTATGAACCTAAGTTTATGAACGGTGCTCAAATTTGAATAATTATATCTATATGAATAGAAATAACGAATATAATATCATATAATTTATGCTTACACTTGATATTTAATCTATTGTACAAACAACTAAAGGTCCAGTGTGTAGATTATATCTTTCTATCGGCAGAGATAGGTTATACAAGTTAGACGCTGATGTTTTCACGATGCCTCCACACAGGCGGCCATGTTGCACCACCATGTTTTTACAGTAGCCCGGAATGGACAAACTGAAAGCACCTTTTGGCTATCAGTGATAACCAAAGGCCACCACAGGCTCTTCACCATGCTGGGATGGTGAGGGGTATTCAACTGCAGCGTGCCCCTTCACCACCAGATGTCGCTCAGCCCTACACACTATACCTTTACACACGACCCATAGAAAACCACAGCTAAACTCACTTTACTGACCTTCGACTGGGATCAGCACCAACACTCCCCTATCTGAGTCTGACTCTGTAAACAGTGTGGTGCAACATGGCTGCTCGTTCCAAAGCCCCCGACACAAAGTGCTTCAGGTGTTTATACGTGGCTCCAGAGTAACGTTGTTCTTTCGTTTCTACCAAAAGACACAGATCATTCCACGCTCATCTCCCCAGTCCGACCTTTGAAAATACGACTCTATCCGAGGTTAACCGGTGCGAAGGGTCGCCCGGACCCAGATGCCGACAAGCGATGGTGCTTGCAATGCAACACACTGGACTGTAAGACCCCCAGGTGCGGTGAGCACAGCGACAGCCCATAATACTGTGGCGCTTCAGCCTCATCAGAGTCGGCGTCCCCCCGCAGCTCCCCGCTCATTCCCACGTGTGCAAACGGCCCCTCGCTCTCTCAGGTGTCCCTGTGAACAGGCGCCTTTTCACTGCCCATGAAGAATAATGAGCCCTAACTGACTTAGTGGCACAAATTGTGTTATTCCATTTTGACTAATCACATCTCCTCTGGCAGGAGGCCGGAGGGGGCAGACTGCCCCGCATCCTCCCCTTCCCTCTCCTCCGTCTCCGCGCCCTCGCCCCCGACAGTCCACCGACGGGGCTCGGTGAAGCGTCTGTCAGTAAATCCTCAGGTTTCGGGGGGGGGGCTTTATTAAGGAGCGCATCCCTCCTCATTCCTTCTGTCAGAGTGTGAAATCACTGACGTCAGCTTCTTTTTCAGTCTCATTCAGGAGATGGACATTTCATTTTGTGGCGTAGATTCACCTCCACATTCCTGGGCCTATTTCAGGTGGAGCACCTTGCTCTCTCGTGTTATGAGGTTCATAAAGGCGGAGTGATACCATGCCAGGTGATGAGGTAACCGTTGGTCTGTGTGAATGGAGTAGAAAGAGTTCTTCTTCCCTGCGGGACAGGCCCTTGTTCCCTGTGTGCAAATGCCATAATGGAGGCTGGAACACTGGACCTCCAGTCGTTGGGCTGCGATGATCACGTTACCTGGACTCGGCCTCGGTGTGGCGAGGGAAACCTCCCACAGACGTGATGAAACTCCAACTCAAGTGGCGCACGCAGTCTTATTTAACACCCACTTATCGTGCACGCGGTCGATATCGCGTGGATTCTCCTCTGCAATTCCACGTGATTACGGAGATTGTTCTTCTCCTCCAGAAGAAAGGAGCCCAGGGGAATGATCCAGGTGAAAATCCTCGGGCTCTCTGGACTCACGAGGCTGCGTTTGTCAGGGAGCCGTGTCACACACATGTAGTACGATTCACTGCAGTGTTCTGAGAATATCTGATGAGTCGCTGTTAAACGGCCTCAAGTATTACGGTTCCTCAGCCACCAAATGGCCACTAATGTACTAGATGTAGCTCTGACTGAAAGAAAGAATTGAATATATTGATTAATAGGTCGATGAATATGTATTTATTTGAGTTCATTTCATTTCAATTAGGTGGATTGGATCATTATTTCAGTGACTTGTAAAACTGGGCTGGAACAGGACGGACACAGCAGTGATGTCATCGCTCTGCCCTGCACTTTTCTTAATCTTAATCCCTCGCTTTGGCACAGGGTGAAAAGAGAGGAGCCCCCGGTGGGCACGGAGTGTCGCTGCGAGGACGGCGTCTAATTAAGATTCTGCGCATGATTGACTTCTAAGGCGAGTGCCAAAATCCAAAGAGCTAACCCAGTATACACGCTCCGAAGGACGAGAGGTTCCAGCCCCTCGGAGCTCTTCCTCGCTCGGCCGACAGAAGGTAAAGTCGCTGTAGCGGTCAGATACAGAGGCAGCTCATGAAGCTGCTGCTGCGCCGCGACGCCGCGCTAACCCGCGCGTCTGGACCTTACCAGACATTCAGTGCACTTACGTGTCGCCACTCTGCTTTGTGGAATGTTTCTGGTCATTGGGCGTCGGGCGGCTGCGCACTTTGAGGTCAGGGACCCCAGGCCTGAGGTGGTCTGCTCTTCTGAAACGCGCTTCCTCTCATAATCTGAGTTGTTCTATTTTTAAAATTCAAATATTTGAATAATATATATATATTAAAAGAACGCATTCTCTATTATTTATTCATTTCTATTCCATTTTTATAGATTATTTATTGTCATTCTTTTTAATAGTATTCTATTCATTTATTTATTGACAGTGTGTTGACAGATCAAAAAGTTAGAACAACTTTAACAAGGACTAACTCAGATTTTGTAATCCCAGGTAAGAATTCCGCTGGATTATTATTTGCAGAAATTAAATTCATGAATATTCAACAATAAATGTACTTAGATGAAAATAGAATTTTAAAATGAATGAATCATCTATATATTAATTTATTCATCAGGTGTCTCCCGTCTTTGGCCCCAGCGCTTGGAAACATGGTTTCCCTTGAATGACAAAACTCTCTTGGCCGCGATTGGCCGATGAGCTCTGTTCCACGGCGCCCGCGCAGCCTCAGCCGCGCAGGTGCGCCCGATGATTCCGATGGAAAAGGCTGACTCGGGCTGCTCACGCCTGCGCCTGACTCGTGCGCAGGTGCGCCCGATGATTCCGATGGAAAAGGCTGACTCGGGCTGCTCACGCCTGCGTCTGACTCGTGCGCAGGTGCGCCCGATGATTCCAATGGAAAAGGCAGACTCGGGCTGCTCACGCCTGCGCCTGACTCGTGCGCAGGTGCGCCCGCGCCCGAGTGTGTGAGTCAGTGACGCGGCTCTCGCCTCATTCAGAAGAGTGTGTGTGGACTTGTCTTTTGAATGGACCTGATTCATGGAAATAAATGTCTCTTCAAAGTCTGGCTGATTATGATAATACGCTGATTCTGGGCTCAAATCACGAGTATTTCCTTATTGCTAAATCTGATTGCAAAGTATAATTTGATTAGATGGATCAGTGCAGGCATAACAGTTGGCACGGCAGAGCTTCGCCGTGACGAGGTGGACCCGACCTAGAAATCACACATGGAACCAAAACCTCTATTTTCCTATTTTCTATGTTTCCGTGCCATTCACTTATTATTCTTTTTTTTCAGTTTTAATCTGATTCTCTCAAAATAATCTCAGATTATAAATAGACATAATATAATCTGAGTTTTTTTGTTCTTTCTTAAAATACAGCCTCAATTCTCAGTTGCTCCAGATAATTCTTTCAAGTTTGAGCCAAAAATGTTAGCGCAGGACAAACCCGCGGCGGAAAAGGAAGTTCTCAACCAAAACTACTTGGAAAGAAATGATGGGACTTTTCCACTTGCTCATTGAATTCTGTGTAACCTATTAAAGACTTATCTAGTCAGACTCTTTTAAGTAAATATAACATATTAGACAACATCATGTAACAAGTAACTGGATTAATAGATGTCGATTATATCAGTTTGTCTGGAGAGATCAGTCAACCAGGACTTCATGAGTGTGCGTTTCCTGTCTGTCATTTCCTGTCGCTCGCCACGGGCAGATATTCCTCTGGGTACTTTGTATGGATTCAGAGAATATCTCGGCAGGGATGAGTTTATGAAGTATCTTCTCTGTCATGGACCCTCTTCGTGTACTAGATTCATCACGAAGCTTTAACTTACCCCATCATATCCACTTCTGCGTTGTCATGTGAAGGAGAAATATCATTTATTTGAATGTATTGTGCGTGTAGCAATTACAGAGGAGCTGTATCATGCTACAGAGAAAGTGCAAGACGTATACGAAGACCATGCTTTTAAAGCGACGTGATTAATGTTCAAATTTGTTTTCAACTGTTGTAATAATGGATTCTATTCTGCTACATGAGCGCTAATACAATGCCAG
The DNA here is from genome assembly GCA_016785325.1 of Chascanopsetta lugubris. Classification (NCBI taxonomy): domain Eukaryota; kingdom Metazoa; phylum Chordata; class Actinopteri; order Pleuronectiformes; family Bothidae; genus Chascanopsetta; species Chascanopsetta lugubris. The sequence goes on along the minus strand of JAFBJT010035025.1, from coordinate 16,667 downwards.
GGGCCCCAGGGGCCCAGACCTTCCGCTGAGAACCACTCAGCCACTCCTGAATGTGCACTGACTCTACAGTCACGCACCAGGAAGCAAAGTGATGGATGGAGTTGAAATGTGCCTCATTCACTCTGTGGTTATGCGTGAATACTAATATACTATGGTGATGTGATGGTGTTTGATTTTCAACATATTTGACTCCAATGGGATTAGAGCCAATCTGGTCACTTTGCATGTTTTGGAATCCTTAGTCCAGATGGGTTCATCTCTCCAAAGAGATCAGATCCAGGTCAAAATGCCAAATGCTCCTCTCGACCTTTCAAAGCTCGACATGACACCGGAGTCGGGGGTCCCGCTCTCCCCCGACCGACATGAAGTGCATCTGTGGTCTAAATTTTGCGAGCCACGGTTCAAAAGCTTTTGGTGGACATATTCTGATTACTCCTTTAACTCGATTGTGGGAAATTAAATAATGCAATAGCTGTTTAATGAGAACTAAGCAGAAAATCGAATCAACTTTGACCTTACCCGAACTAATGGTTTGTGCCGCGGACAAAGAGGCCGCTTGTTTGCCTCTGTCCGGCTCTATTTGTGATGGGGCCGTTTGAATGGGCAGGAGTGCCAGTCGCTCCTCTTCCCAGCATTTACAAGAGGAGGAGGAGGAGGAGGTCCTACAATGAACATGGGGGGGGGGCAGAACTCTTCCTTTTATCACATGCAGGTTTCCATTCACTTCTTGTAGCCCTAAAAAAACGTCTTTCCACCTCACCTATGACCTCCTGTCATTAGTGTACAAGAGGCCACTTGTTTGTGTTTGATTCCATGTGAGGACGTCTCTTCACTTCTGTCCTATTGTAGGAGGTCCGAGGTCAAGGTGACGGCCTGTAACGGCCATGTTTATGGTTATAACCCAAGGATCGACTTGTTTTTGGGGCCAAAATCAGCTGAATATGTCAAACTGAACCTTATAAAAATCCAGAAAAACTACAAAGTACGTTAATGTGGCTTATTCAATTTCTCCTAAGTCTAAACGAGATCCCGTCCAGACGTCCGCTCATCGTCCTCATTCTCTCAGCAGCAACATCAAAGGAGAGACATTATGGGATTCAAATGAACACTTGGATTAGATCTTTGATTTTCTATTCCTCAGATTTGTTTTTTTTTTTAAGACATTTCAGTTGCACATTTCTGCATAAAGCGTTTTTCAAAGATCGTCGTCACCATGACGACAGTACAACAACAAGTACGTTTCTGGTCATGTATCCAAAATTCATGGATGCAAAAGGGTGAATATAGTCCTCGTCAATATAATCAATAATGATTTCAAACATCAAACATCTCCGCATCATATCAACATTTCAACATATCACATATCAACATAACATGTCACATTAGGTCTTATTACTAATGACCTAAATCTGACAGTTATTATTCTCATGATGCTTGAATTACTGTCACATGCTCACCGTTTCATTTTCATACTTTAATTCTTTTCTATATTTAGTTTTCTGTTTTTCTGAGCTAAAAGAAAAGAATGCAATATACCGGAATCTCATTAATGCCATTATACTTGTGTCTACTGAGTTCAATCAATAACATATTTTACTTCCCTGTACTTGACGAAAATCTACGTTTTAGGGACGTTTTGATCCAACATACTTGGTAGATTGATGGAGATAACGGCTTATCGATCCCTTGACACAAAATGATCCCTCGGATTGGAACCTTGGGCGAGCCACTTCTGGCCCATGGGCCGCATGTTGGACACCCCGCTTTGATCTGTTAGCTACAATACAACGTGATGATTGCACCAATCTAATCAGCAAAAAAGGACAAGATATAAAGTAGCTCACTTGCGTAGTAAAACTGATAGACTCTCTATGTGGACGAAGGCTGTATTTCCCACAACAGCCTCTGGGGGAAAACCAGGAAGTGACCCACCAAGAGGTCAAATAAAAGTGTACAAGGCCGCTCATTAGATCGTCTTACACACTGCACCTTAAACCCTTACACAAACGCACACTCTGAATGTTGTGAAATAATAGTATACACAAAGTTGTTGTGCCGGTACCGGCCTCAAACATGACCATCCTTTGATCCTTTGATCCGTCTCCTATAGCAACTTCCTGTTTGTGTGTCCCTCTGAAGTATCCTGAGGTCCCGAGGTCGTTGCGAACTCAAAGCGAGTCCCGCCAAAAGACTCCCCTTGGCTCTCGGCTTCCATTGCCTCTCCCCGTTCTGTTCATCTCTTCATCTGTATCGCTTTCTCCGTCTCTGCTCGTGGCCATAATCTGATGTGCGAGGCAGAGGAGGCACCTGCGCGAGGCTAACGTGAGACGACACCGGTCTTTTTCATCACGATGGGGAGTCGCAAAGACCAAAAGACTCACTTAAAAGCCCCGTTGCAGGGTATTAATTGCTTGACATGGCTCAGCCAGGTATGGGAAACCTTTGGTGTGGCAATTAAGAGGACTGGTCTGTGGTCGGCCAAGAGGGATGGTTGAAATATTTCAGCGTGTGTAACGAGCAGCGAGGTATTTCTAACAAAATCACGTGTGCGTGTGTGTGTGGCGGGCAGACAGCGTTATGGTAATTAGGTTAAAGCCCCCCCCCCCCGCCTTCGCCCTGGCTCTTTCATGGTGCGTCTGGTTCTGTACGTGAGCGGGAGTCGGTTCACATGACCAGGCGGTGAAGCGCCAATACTGACAGTCGGTGACAGTGGGTTCAATCAAATTTATGAGACAAAGGGCGAGAGACGACGTGCAGGGTGAGAGTCATAGACCCAGAGAGAGAGAGAGAGAGAGAGAGAGAGGTGCCCTGACGTGAACCATCAGTGAGACATATTTATGTAAGATGAGCGTTTGCCAAAGTACAAACCACAAGTACATGAACTGACCTTCTGTTAGTGTGTGACAGACATTATGATGTCGAGCAATAAGAAGGGAGATGAGCTGAGATGTACAAAATAAATTAAGATAGAATCAAATCAAAGAAAATACACCCAAATATCTGCATAACGAGTCTGCTTAGTTTTATGAATTCACTTTGATCTATTTACAGCTTGTGCAACTCTAACTTTACATGTTGCTTTCAGTAGTCATTCATTTTTAGAAATTATTATTATTTTTGATTCAAATATTAGCATGTATTTTAAATAGTGAGTCATGGATTCATTGACTGAATGTATACACATATGTCTGTTGTGTAACTTTTCAATTCTATCCAGTATCATGAATATTATGACTATTGTTGTTGTTGTTGTTGTCATGGTTGTTAGCAGCAGCAGCAGCAGCAGCAGCAGCAGTGGTAGTATTTCTCCGATCCCTGCACTTGCTGCGCTGGAGTATTCAGGCGCACAGATCCCTGCCAAGCATCTTAACCTCAGTCTTCTCCCCCTGTGCTTCTTGCGTCATGGCTGAGAGCTGCAGCTGTTTGTTCTAATGAAGTTACATTCCTGTCACATTTGTGTCACAGTCGCGCACTGTTCCGCCGCTCTGTTTATTTTGGTATTAACCCGCTCCGACGCTGTAACTCCCCGAGTCCCGTTCGAGCCTTTAAACACGACCTTCAGGTGCCTCTTTAATCTGTGGACAAGGCCGCTCTTCATGTGCCGATAAAGAGCAGGCACATGACACCGATGTATTGTTTGCGAATTGGATTAGAAGTAATAAAGTTGTAGTTTGGGGGTAATCTGATTAGGTTACCTCGTTCGCAGAGCATCTTTGGAAACCATCTATTTCAACAAGAGACGTTCTTGCGCGCCCGACGAGCCCCGGCGGATTCGGTTGCACTTACCTGACCGTACCAGTTATATTCCAGCATCGCGGCGCCTCCTGGAGCATAACAGTGAAGAGGGGTCTGTAAACAAACGAAAGTTAAAGCTCGAGTCCCGTCCCTCTCATCCCGACACACTACTCGAGCCTTTGCCCCCGGTGTGCAATTGATGTCGTCAGGACTTCGGGGAGGCCCCCCCCCCCCCCCCAAAGCTAAGCCATAACACACATTTTTGTTCGCCCGCATCAGACGAGCGCACACACACACACACACACTCTCCTGTTGAATTTTGGCACTCCCAGCGCTGACGACCTGTTGATAATGACCCTGAACCCATTATTTTGAGTCAATGAATTGAAAGAAATAGGGCAAAGAATGAAAGCCACAGGGCCAATTAACGGCATTCTTTGATGTATTACCCTCGCTCGCCACTCAAGCAGACCGCTCCGCGCCTTTTGTCTTTATCCCCTCTGTTATTCATTAATTATTCTGAGCGGGGTCAGAGTTCGCGTGGCTAATTGTGCACAGACTTGGGGGGGGCCCCCCCCCCCCCCCCCCCCCCAAAAAAAAGCTAAGCCATAACACACATTTTTGTTCGCCCGCATCAGACGAGCGCACACACACACACACACACACCCCCGTGCTCTCCTGTTGAATTTTGGCACTCCCAGGGCTGACGACCTGTTGATAATGACCCTGAACCCATTATTTTGAGTCAATGAATTGAAAGAAATAGGGCAAAGAATGAAAGCCACAGGGCCAATTAACGGCATTCTTTGATGTATTACCCTCGCTCGCCACTCAAGCAGACCGCTCCGCGCCTTTTGTCTTTATCCCCTCTGTTATTCATTAATTATTCTGAGCGGGGTCAGAGTTCGCGTGGCTAATTGTGCACACCGTCTCTCTTTGAGGATGGCAAAAGATTCGCCCAACACTGACACTCCCCCTGACTGTGCCCAGCCACCTTGAATTATGCCAATTATTCCAATTCTTTGATTTTTTTCCCGTTGCCTCCTCCTCCTCCTCCTCCTCCTCCTCGGCTGTTCTGTCACTGCGCTAAGCTCTTAACCCCCCCGCCCCCCCATCACCCCCACCTGCTCTGACTCTTCATCCAGCCTCCATCAGTGGAATCTCTCTCTTTTATACACACATGAAAACAAACATGTCGTATTTTGACAAGGACAGTGGGTATTGATTAAAGTCCTACAGAACACGTCTGTGTCCGGGGGCTGTAACCTGGATGTGGTCTCATCTGGACCACCGATGCCACCACCCCTGTGGGCCAGGTAGACCAGGAAGGCCAGTCACGGTCTAGTCTGCTTTTCTTTTGAAGATGATAGTTGACGATGATCATAAGAGATGAGAATGGAGGACGGAGTTGTGCATCATGAGATGTTCGGCCGTCACCTTGATCGATAAGTTGGCCTAAAGGCCTCCATGCCCCCCGGGGCTGTAGCCAGGAACTTTAGTGTGAATGAGCCCATGTGTCAGCAAGTGGAGGGTAAGGACACATTCATGAAATTGGCAACAGGATATCAGAGATAGTTCGCACAATAATAATAGTGCCTTTAGTTAAGCACACTGTGTTAAATAATATTTTACTGAAAGAAAAAAAATGCAATATTAGAATATTAATCAAACATTTTAACTTTTTTCATTTATTATACATCTCTAATACTTGTCCTTCAATCTACCTGCTTTATTTTATTTTATTTTATTGATTTTTATTTTTCAATGCATTGCTGCATTGTTGTATTACTTTATTGTTGAATACCGTCAATAGCAATTCATCACTGAAGGCACCATCTAATCAGTGTGATTGATTTATGGATCGTACAGTCACAGAGCGAGTAAACTAACGGCTGCGAGTTCAAGTTATAAAACCTAAATGAGGTGATAACATCCACAGCAATCAGTCTCGTATAATAATAAAACAATTATGGATCTGTGAAGTGGCGGCCCTGACTTTGAAAGCACCTAGATTGCATCATCAGCTCTCACTTGTCACTTTTCCCTCTTGGTGTCTTTGTTGTGGTTTCATGTGAGGAGACAGGACACGTGTAAGATCACTGAAAACTCTATCGCTTGCCCCCTTTTGCCTCCACCATTTCTTTTGGATGTGCTCTCTTCTTCAAAGGGGTGGCCTGGGATTGGATGCACCCCCCCCCGCCCCCGGCCCCCACCCACCCCGCAGCACCTCTTGCTATGGACGGCCCTGAAAGGTTAGGTCCTGGAGCCATGTCTGTGTCCCTGACGCCATTGGCTAAACGCTGTGTCCCACTCTGACCTCTGCCAATTTGCCACGTGTGTGTGTGTGTGTGTGTGTGTGTGTCTCTATCACTTCTGCTCATCTTGTCTTTCAGCGAGGGGGCGGGGGGGGGGGGACAAAGGGGCAGGGGCTGTTAACAAAGGGCCTTGATAAGATCATGTAGTGGCCACAAGCCAAAAACAAGAAGGATTCAATGAGGTGACAGGCTTTTTGATGCCTTTCAACACCCTGACCTGTCGCTCTCTCTCCTTTTGAACTGTCTTTAGACGTAAGGAAGTTTCAGGAGATCGTATCTGGTCGCTGCTTTCGTCCCAGGAAGTTTTTGATGGCAGCGCAGATATCGGCAAAACTGAAAGAGTCGATTTCCCTTTTTGGATGTGGCAGAAAATGTCACACCGCTTATCTATGGTTTGTATCTGAAGCCTTTTCCCTCTGTCACATTCCATCTTTAATAGAGTCCCCCAAAAGAAATAAAAATCACATTGCCCCCTTGATAAGAGTAATGAATATAATGTGTCTCTCTATTTTGACTTCCCAAAATCCGCTGCACATGCCGACGTTCAGACGACCGTTTGCTCGACTCGGATCAATTCGGCTAATGGCTTTAAACCGCATCATTTTTCCATTTCCTTTGGACCACGTTGGCAGAACATTCGGCCATTAGCGCTTCCTGTGATGTGACGGCTTATTTACGTGACAGCGATTATTCATACGTCCCCTCTCAAAGTCACACACAGGCATAAATTCTGCCTGTAACATCGTCCGTGGCATAGTTGGTTCCACATGGATCACAAACACACACACACACACACACACACACACACACACTAGGGGTTCTTGAATACCAATTACGTTGTTCTTGTCCCCCCCCTCTGGGCTTATCTAGCCTCCGGGGAGACCTCCAGCCCACTCCCTCCCTCTTTCTGAAACATCCCAGTGGGGAGCCCCAACACACAGTCCCTGTTTACCCTGGCTCCCCGCTGCAACCCTGTCCACCTCCCCACACAACACACACACACACACACACACACACACACACACAAAGCGTCCACCACCACCACCACCACTCCTCTCGGCACATCGGACTTTTTCTGCCCCCTTTTTGAATCCTATTAGTGTGTAAACTTAATTTAACTGAAAAAGACTGTCGACTTCACTCAATTAGGCCTAAAAGGATTAAGGCGCGCTGGTATGGGCCCGGGGTTTAAATAGGAGTGGATCGAGCCGCTGGATGAATGGCTCTATGAGTTACATGGGTGATGGCATTAGTACCTGAGCAAACCTGGGCCAAAGGTGAGAGTGGGCGCCAAATGTTTGCATGGACAAACACAGTGAAGGTGAATATATGACAGTTCATGAGAGTAAACATCAGGTTTATGCATATTATTATTACTGTACTCTTTCTATGAGTCAAGTACCCACCTCCACTTCGGAGTAATGAGGGACATGTAATCAATCATGAGGCGAAGGATAGAGCTCGAACTGTGTTCCAGTTCCAGACACTAGAATCATTATTCTGCGAAACCATCAATATTAATATTTTTGACAGGTTGACCTCTATTCTCAATATTTCTATTCATACAACTATCTCAAATATATTTTAAAAATCACAATTGTGTTTTAACTCAAAAATCCAGCTCTACCAATGGTAAGTTCAATATTGTCCATCGCTGAAAACCAGTTAATTAAAAATCTAATTTTTTTAAAATCCATTCGATAAATATCTATTTTAGAAAATCTCACAAGTCCTCGCAAAATGTTCATTTGTTCCTCAACTTCACCATCTGTTTTAAAACCATAATTAGCCTTTATCAAATTTGCCGGGGAATGAAATTAAAACACGTCCGTCGGATCTGTGAAAATACACGTCTCCATTAAAGCATGGTCAAAAACACAATGGGCAGTGATCAAACACGTGCTCAGGATGTTTGGGCTGATGGCTGAAGGGAAGGAAGATGTTAATGTGAAGAGATGGGGTTCAGATAAGAGCAGGAGACGAGAGTAGAGCAGCTTGATGAAGCCCCCATGTTGTTCAGATAATTACTAACAGTCATTGTCTCTTAATACACAGAGACAAATGGTCCTTTTACCATGTCGCTGATTACTTTACTGCTCCAGCTTATCGACGCAGAACCCAATCACTTGAACTCTCGAACCATCCACCTCTATACGACTCAGCCTGGAGTGTGATTAGCACCGCCTAGAACAGATATGGAGCAAAGTGAGGCATGGCCACATTGTGGTTTTCCCACTGCTCAGAATAGCCTGGAACACACTGTATTATTTGAAATGCATTTAGTTGAAATTCACTTTGTGTTTAATTCAGCACCAAACAGCATTGATGGGCTTCTGCCGAGGCAACTTCCTGCTACGAGGCAACTTCCTGCTACGATGCGCTGTCATCCTCCGGCCAGTAGCCTGTTGGCCTGACCACAAACATTTGATTTCACTACCCAGGTCAATGTTCCACACGTTTGTTCCATCATTTGGATGAAAATACAGCGCTATAGTGAGGGAGCTGCTGCTGATTCAAAGCACAGACGGATTGTGATGCAGGTTGTTATGGTAACACTGTCACTGTGCGACATGCTCTTCTCTCTGGTCAGCATCACTCGAGCATCTTGCCAGGCAGACTATTGTCCTTGAGCAGTGGGTTCATCAAAAGTCCTCTGGGACCCAGAACAGACCAATTGATAAAGTGCTCGGATAAGTAACGAGGACATTAAGTCCACAAAACGAATATCAAAATGCCAAACAGTTTGTCAATCTTAGCCTACAATCAAAGCCAATCCACTTCCCCAGACAAGTGATTGAATTTACATATCAACCCCTGGACGGCACTGAGACTATTAGGTATGCGAATGTGGGTTAGGAAGGGGCCAGATCAGATGCAGACCACCGTCCTCATGCTGCCTCAGTTTTGGCCCAATGCAGAGTGAGGTCACGTGACCATGTACGGGTCTTGTTGTGCAGTTCGTGCTTTCGACAGCATTTTTGCATAAAAACCTTTTTCCAACTGGAATGAAAAAGCTGCGAGTTCTGAACGATGACGGAGAAACAGTGTATTTCGAGGTCAACATTTTGCATTGTGCAGCTCTATGTAACCGATGGGACTTCAGGAATGCAGATAGAACACTGATACGTGAAGCAGCGCATGACATGCATGACCATTGATACGTGGTCATGCAGCAGATCGTTGACAGCAGATCAGTCACTGTGTCATGTTTACATTTTGAATGGCAATAATAGAAATGGCCTTTTTCTACAGGATACAGCATCGCCACCTGATCACCACCATCAACAGCACCGAGCGCATGAGCATTAATTACCAGATGGCCACAAACACCCCCCCCCCCCCGCCCCCTCCCTGACTTGGTTAAGTCAATCCTCTTCGTCACTAATCACCGTTCTTCCCAGGAGTGTCATACCAAGTCTCATTCCAACACCTCACAATGTCTTTCCCGGAGGTCTCTCCACGAATCTGGATACCCTGAATAGCTGTCTTGGTGGCCTTGAACAACCCCCCACCCTCCCACCCACCAGCACCCAGCACCCCCTCCCACCTTGAGGGATTATGATATGTTTTATCCAGGGAGTGCTCCGTGTTTTTGTTCCGTGTGTCAATTATCGGGGGACAGTCCGATGGCTTGGTCTCTGCTGTTGTAGGAACAAAACGGGCATGAGGAGGAGGAGGAGGAGGTCAGGGCTGATCCGGAGGGGTGGTGATGCCTGTGTGTGTATGTGTGTGTTGTTAGCATGGAGTTATGTCCAGTGTGAGACACCCAGGAATCAAACGTGAAGCCTTTAAGAGGGATATTCTGTCTAATCCTATTAGTGTCTTAGATAACCCTCTCATAACAAAAGGGGGTCAAGGGAAAGCTCTGTGACAAATCACTGGAAACCAACCAATCATGAGAAATTACATCTTTATCTTTCTGGCATTGGAAGATACTTAGAAAAGCTGTGTGAATATTCTAGTTTCGTAAAGAAAGGAATGATATGTTTGTTGTTACTTTGCTAAAATATGCAAGTATGCAAGACCACGCATGGCAGCCTTCACCTTTTCAGAATCTACCGCACATCAACAAACTAGGCACATGCAAGATAGGTATTGAAAGATGTCCCTTTTACCCAGGAAGTCAAATGAACAACAAGCCCATTGTCCGAGTTAAAGATGAGGTCATGGCATCCCTCGAGGCCACCTGATCAAAAAAAATCAAAGCCGAGGGAAGTGATTTAATGCATCACAGGCAGATCAAGCCGGTGTCCCCAATGGTGTGCAGAGAATGGACAAACCCAGACTTCCTGATAAGCTCAGCTGCACAGGTCTTCTGTCCAGACACCGTTGGACCTGGAGTTCTGTGGGAGAAGGCTCTTCTCTTTATCGAGCAGAGGCCTGATCTGCTACAAAGGGTTAAAGTGGGACAGACGCTCAGTGTGTTGTGGTCTTCAGAGGACTGGATTATCAGGACATGGAATGATATGTATGGTTGGATTGGATGTAGAGAATTCCAGATCAAATCCAAAATGTCTGGTGTGAGCGTGGGATCATTGGGAATGATTCCATGCTCGCATGTGAGAAACCTAAAGAAGCGTCTTTTGGTTCCTTGCAGAAACTCTGACTGTAATTAAAGGTGTCCTTCCTATTCCAGTTTGAAAGTCACTCCTTTGACACAGCGTTCAGCCTGTCCGACTTCACACGGGACTTTTGTCTCTATTCCTTCATTCGTGCGAGCACCCAGTCCGCCGAGCACACAAGCAGCGGTCCGGCCCGTCCGGGCGCCCGGCCAGTCCAGATGGGTGGTCCAAACCAATCACGGCTGCTGGGCCTGCCGGGGCCTGTGCCGGCCCCACACCCTCTCTGCTCCCTCCATCCCCCGTCTCATGCATTCCTCCTCCCGTATCCCCCCTCGCCCCCCTTCACGACCAGCCTCCACTAACGGCCGGTTATACCTCAGAACCTCTCTCGCCGCTCTCCACCTGTGCATGCGCAACATTAGCTCCTCTTCCTCCTTGTTCTCGACCACTTTGATCCCCATTTCTTTTCTGGTCGCACTCCGGAGTCCAAAACTCCACAGAAGTGCTCTTCACAGTTAATGGCTTTAAATGATGTTTCGGCGTAACCGGATTACATTTCACAGGCAGGATGCATTGGTCAGACCGCTGCATTCGTCTTTGGTTGCTAGAGTACAGGCTGTACTCGCTGTCGCCACAACACACTGAGGCCTTGTGCCTGATTCCTACCATGACTCGCAGGCTCTGCCGCGGACATTAGACTGACAAACCCGCAGTTCTGGTGCCGGTGGACGTCTTTACTCGCAGTGTCGGATTTGGCAGCACCTTCAGAACGCACCATGACTTTATCACAAGAGTGTTGAACCACCGTATCAACACATCAGGTCAACCAGAGTGCTAGAAGGTCAAGGGATTCGACCCCCCTCCCTCCTCTCCTCCTCACCTCCACCTGCACCTGCACCGACCAAACCGCTCTTCCCCATGCGTCGGGGGGGGGGGGCTGCATGTACCTTGAGGCCTTTATGGGCTGCACACAAACACATACTCAGTCACATCACACACAAGAGCGGCTTTAGCACATGAAAGGCCTCCTACAGACGTGAAAAACATACCGCAACAATGCTTTGAAGTCTATCAGTCATCCATCTAATGTAGGCATGTTTTCTGTTCCTCCTCCTCTAAAAGTCTGATTCATATCCCCCCCTTCCAGAAAGCCCCCCCTCCCCGAAGACGATGGAGACTGCCGAGGTGGGAGTCATTTGGCTTTTCTCACAGATGCACCCGCCGAGTCCTCAACATACAAAATTCATCCTGGGCTTTTTGCATCAAAGCAATGCAGGAAAATAGACGTGGTTCCTCCAAAATCCCAGATGAGGCCTGCAATAGCTGTGCAATCCACATACAAGCACACACAAGCCCACCGCCGGTGGTTTTACAGTAATTGCAGCAGCCAGTTATGGCTCAGTGGTCTGTCAGCACATCGTGTGTGTGTGTGTGTGTGTGGGGGGGGGGGGGGGGGGGGGGGGGTAAAGTTGCCTGGACAATAGTGATTCCATCCCCAGGGAGTTGACCTGTGTAACACAGGTCAGTCAAATGAACAACAACAATATACATTGTACCGTCCGACTGACGCTGCATCGACGAGTATATAAAGTCTTTAACAACAGAGATTATTCTGGGGATTTTCTCATGAATAGACACAGTGTGTCATTGATGACTGCATGAGGATCACCTGAGGATCACCTGAGGATCACCTGAGGATCACCTGAGGATCACCTGAGGATCACCTGAGGATCACCTGAGGATCACCCGAGGACACCTGCTGCATTTACGACCCGATCTAAAAAATGATTAGATGCAGCTCGTGCTCCCCTGAGGATGAATGGGGTACATGTGGGTCCTCGCACCCTCCCACCCTCATCAGCGGGTTAATAATTCAACTCGGTAATATCTGTAAAATGAGTGATTTTCCTCAGCCTTGTTTTTGTTCTTGCTCGTTAGCAGCCACATGAATAAGATGGTCACAGGGCTCATGCTATGGGCATCAGCTTTAAAGGTCCAGTGGGAAGGGTGTAGGTGGAGGTATTTCCATTTTCTGTCAGCACAAATGCAAAACAATAATGGTGCTAATGTGTAGAATCACTTCAATTCAGTCATTGAGCAATTTTGATGTTTCTTTTCCAGCAAAATGAACCCAATACGGAGGCCACCATGTTTTTACAGTAGCCCAGAGTATTTGATTGGAAGTAAACGCTTGAGGGATATTGAACTGCAGTATGCAACTTCACCTCAAGGTGGCACCAACACTAATGCTAACATCAGAAATGGATCATATCTGTATGGTGTGTGTTGAGGGGTGTCACTGTGATAGTCTCTTGTGCGACCACCTACCTCCCATGGGTGTTGCCACTGGCGCCATGCGGGAGACGGTGGTATCGTGGCGCCTCCCCTGCGGCCGCACTGGTTCCATGACCCATGAGCGGCGTCGTCAGGTGGAGAGGCTCCGAACCGAGGCCAGCCGTGCGCACTGGGTCCGGACTCATACGAAGCCTGCCAACCATCTCTCCCACTAATCAGCCACTGGTTGTTTGGGCTGGAGCACGAGTGGAACATTTTCTTACCCCGAACTGTAGGCAAAAAAAGGAAATAACAATTAGTTAGAAAGTTAACCAATTATGTAATGAAATTGTTGTATTATCTTTATCAAATCATGATTTACTCTTGAATCTGCCAATGGATAACTTGTTAGGGAGAGGGAAGGGAGAGGGCAGAGGATGTGGAGGATGTGGTTTGCTGGGATGTTCATTGCGGGAAACTGTGTGTGACGGTGTGTTACGGTGGTCGCCATGGCTTCTGTTTACCGGACGACTAGTTTGTCCTCAACACATGCGGAAACATTGGCAACATTGACCATTTCCAATCACGTTAGTGCCTATTTATCACAAGGTGGCATGTCCACACTACTTCTCAATGTAAACACTAGTGGCACGTGTTACACTGCATGTTACACTGCATGTTACACTGCACGTTACATCACACGTTCCAACTCATGTTACACTGCACGTTTCACCGCATGTCACACCACGTGTTACACTACATGTCACACCACGTGTTACACTACATGTCACACCACGTGTTACACTACATGTTACTCTTCATGTTACACCACATGTCACACTACATGTTAGGATTTTGCTCGTGGAATTCACAGCTAGCAGCGACAAAATTCACCAAAGTCAATATGAAATTGGAATGATGAGAAGATCTGAGAGTGTTTGATAACAGGTTCAACACCAGTGTCAATGCACCAGAGCATCTATAAAACATATGGCGTACGGGCCAGACCCCGCCCGTCAGAGGGTCCGGGCTCAACTGATTGTTGTCGCCATTAATACACCACCAAAAGAACTACGCTGACTTTTGCTATTCTTTACTTTTTATAAAGGAACCTTGCCGTCACATCTGAGAACATGGGATGGAAAAAAAGGAACCAATTTCCTGAAGAAAGTTTCCTTGGAACTGCATTAGACGGGTGGAAGTCATCAACAGCTGATGGTCCCCAGGGGGCGCCGCCGACACACGTATGAAAGTAAGTGCCCGACATCTAAATTACGATATTTGAGTGCAAATGAGCTGTCACTGTCACCGCCGTGCTAATGGAGAATACATGGGAAATAGGACACACGGAACCGGTTGAACACGAGGGGAAGGTAGCAGAGCTCGTGTGATTGGAATCTTCATTTCTGCCCCTCTCTTCTTCTTCTTCTTCTTTCTCTTCCTCTTCCTCCTTCCCTCTCCCTCCATGTGTGGGAGGTTAATTGGCGAGGCGTACAGCTGCCGGGCCGTCCAAGCGTGGTGCAAACACTGTTTAATTGCCTTTTACTCTGTCACCAACAGTGCAGAATTCCTCGGCTGCAGAATTCGCTCTGTCCGGGCCCGTGTGCTCGTAATGCGCGCAGTTGACGTGGGACAAGACGAGAGAGTTTTTGTCCACGTAGAGACGGGTTTGTCCACCTAGCTGCATTCCTGCCCGAATTGTCATCGGGAAACAATCGGATTGTCTGTGTTGGTTTAGCCTGAGTCTTTGTCTGGCCATTTGAGAGGTTCTCTGTCTGCCCACGAGCAAGGCATCTTTGCTGAATAACGGTGACTGGCGCAACACAGGAGGAGTGTTTTATGGGAAGAGGGAATGTCTCTCAACCAGGCTCTTGTCGCCGAGTTTTTGCGCCTGTAAAAGTACAATAGATAAACTTTCCGAGATTATGTTTGAGTTTTACAAATCTAAACGGAAATAGACAAGACATAACTTTGGCCACTAGGGCCCCTTTATCACAATTAAGACTCAAATTGTCATGACATTAAGTTTACATGTATTATGCACAATGTATGCACTTTGTTTTAAATGATGCACTTTAAGGTGCATTGTGTAAGATTTCAGGGGAAATGATCCTATTTGTAAATCAAAATGATTTACTGACATTTTTACAAATGTGTAATCACCGGATCATATGATGCACTTTCCCCAGAATGGGCCCATGAATGTATATTTACATCTGGAGCAGGTCCAGAGTGGGGTTAGAGTGGGGATATAACATGCAACAGCACCACCACATGTCACCAGATCTTACACACTGCACCTTTAAAGGTAAACAACACTCCATGTCATGTTTCCAAGTAAATGTCTCGGGCTTTGAACGTTTCTCTGAGGGATTGTCGGACATCATATCATTAACTACAACATTTACTTCAGAATTAGCATTTTATGAAATGCATCAAATCAGACATTAATTTGCCTGATTATATCGGCTGGAGACTAAATGTGATTATTGTCTCTGATTTTTTTTAGCCCAAATAAAATTAAGTTGTCTAATTTTTGGGAGACATAAAACATTTTGATAGAATTGATTGGAATAAGAAGAGCAGTGTTGAGAGGAGCTCACTGCAAAAGATACAGACAGGTTTCGAAACAGGTTTAGCTTCTTATTATTTATAATCGTATGTGTTTGATTTAAAAAACGGACAAAGTTTGTTTAAACGTGTCTGACTGGAGCCGTTAAATCCAGAATGTGGCCTGAACCCATCTTCATTATCTCACGTTGTTCACAGGAGTGAGTGTGTGTCTGAGTGTGTGTGTGCGCGTGCATGTGTGTGTGTGTGTGTGTGTGTGTGTGTGTGTGTGAACGTGTAATAAGTGAGGAATGTTAATCCACGGTTGGCAGCACTGGAAGAGGCAGCTGCCTTCCAAATGTCATTTAGCGAATACAAATCCTTTGTGGTGAGGTGTGTGTGTGTGCATGTGTGTGTCTGTGTGTCTGTGTCTGTGTGTGTGTGTCTGTGTGTCTGTGTCTGTGTGCGTGTGTGTGTGTCTGTGTGTGTGTGTGTCTGTGTCTGTGTGTGTGTGTGTGTGTGCGTGTGTGCATGTGTGTTTGCAAAATTGAAGTGTCTCAGTTTTTAATAGAGTAAATAGTCTGATTTCTGAATTGTAACGGCACAATTAATGTATTCGTTTATTATTAGTAATTATCGTATCAGCTGCAGATGTAGATATATCGTCTAAACATCACGCACTGCACCTTTAGACTTTAGACTCAAAAAGGAAGTGAAAAAGTCTTGCATTTTATCATCATAAAATGTTAAGTCAAATATGTCGGAACATTTAGTATTTAGTCAGGAATATAGTTAAATATTATTATATTGATTCAATATTTCTTTAATTCATATTATATCATTTATATTATATTATATTGAACTCCTGAGATTCTGAAATCCCTCTGAATGTATGATGCATGTATGTTCTTTTATTATTGTTTTCAAAAAGATCTTTATAAAGTCTCCAGTTTAACTCATGGAGACGTTCGATCCCATTTTATTCCCTTTCTGATTCCTACCAGGAGCCGTCACTTCACTAAAGGCCTCCCACTGCTCCTGCATTACAGTTTACACACACACACACACACACACACACACACACACACACACACACACACACAGTAGCATTGTTGTTGCCTGGTGTCTCCCAGCAACAGCTTCAGGTCTGATCCCGCCTCTCTGTGATCACACCTCCACTGAGGCGCTCACCTGAGAGGCGCTCACCTGAGAGGCGCTCACCTGAGAGGCG
>JAFBJT010035007.1:89655-112586 GCA_016785325.1 Chascanopsetta lugubris | reverse complement strand
TGAATACCCCCCCCCCCCCCCCCCATGCCTGACTCTCTCCGTCCTGTCTAGAGAAAAGATCGGAGTGATCATCACATCAAATGGAACACGGCGGCTTGCCCCTCGCAATCTCGATATCTGGAGCAAATTGAAGGTGATTTTCAATAACTGTGCCGAGGAGCGGAAATAGGCGGATCAGAGTCATTCTCTCCTCTCCGTCTGACAGGCGCTTACATGAGAGACGATCTGACGTTCTCTGTGTTTCAAGTGGATCACAGCTCAGTTTACGTCTCCCGCTTGAAGAACATTCTAACAGTCCTGATGGCTGCAGTGGCGCGTGGAGTAAACGGCCTGCTGATGGCCGTCGTATGAAAACACTCTTTGCATTTCAATGCAAACTGAATGTCAGGGAACCATGTGAGGATTTAAACTGAAGTCAGAAGACACGAAGAAATCTTCTGCTTTTTCCAACAAATTGCTGTTATCTCATTTTTAAAAAAATCTGCTTTGTTGGTATGTAATTACATATAATTACAAAATAATTACATCTGCTGCTGTTTTGTGGGGGTACTGTTTCAAAGAGCAGCTGGAATCCTCCATAACAAACACATCTGTGAATGTTATCTCTCTGTTAAGTGATTGAAAAAGACGTGGTAGGAAGAGCTGCGCCCACAAAGTGCCCAGGGATGAAAATGAGACATATCAGGTTATGATGTGTCCCCTTCGGCATCTGCACGAGTATGATTGAAAGCTGTTAATTATTCCCTGTGTACAGTACGTCTATGATCCCTGAAGATTGGAATGTGCAAAACATGACTCAGCAATCGCCTAAAAAAATAGTATTTGTTAGTGGACGAGAAGACATACAGACATATACATGCGATTGTTTTACCCATCAACTGATCACTGCATCTTCAGATCCTCTGTTCTAAGGTGACAGCGGATCTCTAGAGCTGATGTAGATCATAAAGAAACAGGTGTTGATTTGGGGCTAGATAATGGTGTTATGTTGATACCATTAAGCCTGAAAGTGCCAAAAAAAGATTAAGTATTAGCATTAGTCACATGAGTAAATTACCCTTTCGGGGTCTCAGAGATGTCGTTTTCTCAGAGAAATATTGTTTCACATTCCCCTGTGGACCAGCTCACCCTTTCAGAGAGAAATGTGTGTTGTGGCAGAAGATGTTGCAAAATAAACATACAATTTTCAAAAATGGCACTGGGGATTGGGCAAAGAGTTTTGCATCATTGGTATCGCAGAGTATAATGTTCCCATACCTTTTCTTCGGCAATTCCAGGGCCTCATCTAAATGAGGCATTTCACTAATTGTGCCAGGCCTTTTAATAACGTGTAGCACGGCTCACATTCAGGATGGAGCCACCGTGTCCAAACGTATGAGGCAAACATCTAAATCACGCGCAGAGCTCCGCTCCAAGACAAATTGCCAGGAAGCTTGTATTTGGTGTCGCCGTCTGTTTCGCTAAATTGGTGTTGGCCATAGGCACAGTGCTGATCAGGGCTGCATGGCGGGACACCACTATGATAATACCTGGCACACAGAGACCACCCACTGTTTCAAAGTCATGTACAAAACACCTAGCTGAGATTACAGCGCTTAATGAAAAGCATATTGGTTGTACTGTTCTCGCCACTGCTGGAGAGGTGTTGCTTTATGTGAAGGAACATATACAGGGATCTAATATGCATCCAAACAGGCACTCTGTATGCAGAGGAACATTCTGCTCTTATACGACGTCTGACAAAGTTGGTTTTATAATGCAAATGCCCTCCTCTTTACTGTGTACAGGTGGACAGATTAACTCGTACCCAATGATTACCTTAATCCATCCACAATACGGGCTTGCTGATGAATTATGCAAATACTACATCTGTTTCTGCACAAACAAATCTCCGTGGAAAATGGCTCTGTCACCGCAATGGTGGACCAACACTCAGACGGTGACGGACGGGCTCAGATGGAACACTGTGTTTGGTGAGCTGTTGTCTGATAGCAGCCAATCTGATGAGGGGCACTCAAATGCAACTCGGGACTCCTCTGCACCGGTGCGGATTCTCAGGGTGTAGAATAAAACAGGTGGTCAGTTACAGGATTAGATTAGGAATTTTCCCCATGAATCCTCAATCACCAATTCTGCATAAATTGCCTTGCAAAGATGAAACCTGATCGTTTCATAATTTGATTTGTTTTTTATTTATTTCAGAACTGTATTCTCAAATAACAGAATCTTCCAGTTTGCTACATTACAAGCATAATTAAAGGAAGTTTTTATTTTTTTCTACTCATTCTGGAATATTACTTGGCATTATTATATATTATTAATTTCACATTTTTTACAAGGTCCGAATACTTCCCATTGCACCATTTATTCTACAAGATAGTTTATTATGCATCCTCATTTATTGGAACAGTAAAATAGTAAAATTATATATGTTCCATAATACATGTTTATGTTTAATTAATGGAAAGGCTTTTAGTAATACTTATAGCAACAACTGATATCTTATCCCTAATTTCAAGTAGTCTTTATTAGTGATAACACTCTGTAACCTCCACATGACTTCTGTGTTTGTTGACGAGGGAGAATGTTGCCAGTGAATATAATCCATGCAGCAATTACAATTCTTGCTTGGCAGTAAATAAACATGATTTGTAGGAGAAAGGCTTTGGCTCATTGTGGATTCCAAAAGTCATCAAAACCCCCAAATTCCCAGAAACAATTTGAGGAACATAACATCACATTCAGCCGCGCAACTTCAGTAGCTGCAGATTTGTCCTCATCCGTTCTGTCTCCTCAATGTATTATATTTGGCAATGGGAAAACAAGGCTCATCATCGACCTGTTTTGGCAAGTTATTTTTTTCCACTGTGAAATAAAAGTCTGTTTTGAAGCAGCACCTCACATGGCACAGAATTTCAGTTATGGCGAGTCAGCTGATTAGAGAGGAATTTTCTCCTTTTTCTTTTTCATAAGAACATGACAAATCCAATGTTCCAACAACAGTGTGACCTAAAGTGTACACTGCACATGCAACAAAATACCGACCCACAATTGCCACATAATATACGTTTCACAAAGTTGAAACTCAAAGTCAACCATAGCGAAGATTGATGGATGTAAAGGAATAGTAATGTTACAATATGTCAGAGGCTACAAATATTGGGTGATGGGTTCATATCTCCAAATCTCTGTCATACCACAGCGGTCATCACAAAATAGAAAGCCTATCAGAACAATCCATGCAGGTCACAAAACATACTTTTGTTTGTGCACAAAAGAAAAAAAGAATTCCAGCAACGACTTTAAGCAGTACCTCTAAAAATGGGTTCTTTGGAAACTTGCATTACTACTTCTCTTTCTCAAAATAACAGTACCGTCTACCTGTCTGCCAATCTTCCAGCCTACCAGTCTATCACAATTCAACTTCTGAACCAGTAGAGAACCTTTTAAAAGTAGTAGACAACAAACAAGTTCCATCTAGGATCATTCCGGGAAATGTCATGTGTCATCTTTTCATCCCGGGTCGGTTTCCAGATCAGCTACATGCATGCTGACACCCCTTTCCCCCCAGAATGACTCCATGCTTCATACATCCCTGACATTAATATTCCTTTGAAATATACATGCGGGGCTCGACCCTCACTGAGGGGGGCCAAGGTGAGTGTTAATTATTATGGGAGCAAATTGACTTTCAAGTTCAGAGGTTGTTTTAATTAAGAAGAACGTACAGGTGACGATGCATAAGCATAAACTGTGCCACGGAGCTGACCCCTGACGTCCCCTGACATATCCCCCACAATTCAGAGCGAGACCCATATCAGAATGAACCATTTCCGAAAGTGCAGACATAATTCTGAAGGCCATTCATTTGACAAGACCAGTATGCATTAGGGTATGCATTTAACCCTCGCATTATCACAGCTTTGTGCTATTTACAAACATGATGCATGGGCGGGTAAGTGGTTAGAAGGGCTTGTCATGTAGCATAACCTAGGTAACATAGGTGTGATTCCAGCCTTACACAGCCCTGAGTGCTTAAGTATCCTTGTGCAAGATACTTAACCCGCCGTTATCCCGTGTATGCCTCATTTACTCCTGCGGACTCACCACTTGTAGGGAAAGATGTAATGGGGTCAGGTGGAATGTAACTTGGACGGCAGCTACCACCCCCGCGACCCAAGTGGCTGACAATGCCATGCAGTGTAAGGGAAGACTGTAAGGAGCACGACATATACAAATCATGGTTATGCGAGAATAGTCTTGATATTAGGTCAACTGTTGTGTAACACAAAAGGGGGTCATATGTGGCTTTTGAAGATGAATCTTTCTTTTCAGTATTTCATTTTTGGGCTGCTCCAGTTTCAGATGCTCCACCTACTCAACCACATTTTGTAAAAAGTTGAAAAGAAAAGCCATCCAATATCAATTCATTGTCCATCAATCCAATATACATTTGATACTGGGTAATCCATGCAGCACATTTCAAACATCTACTCTTGCATCATGTGTAGCTGAACACATTTTGTTCTACCTAGAATATTCTACAAAAAATAAGTATTTTCCTGTCTCCGTTTTTAAGGATGTAAAAAATGGAAACTGAAGTGAGCAGCGATACCCCAGCTCCAAGCTGTTATGGTGGTGGTGGTGGTGGTGGGGGGGGTGGACTTGGAGGCCAATATGGTAATCCTGGTTTGAAGATGTTGCTGTTGCGAACAAGCAATCGAGGTAATAGATCCGTGCAACCTGTCTCTCTCTGCATCAGCCACGAAATCCTCCCAGCTCCAAAATCTGTTCCACCCGCCAGCCTGCTGGCAATCCGCTGTAAAAGTCATCAAAGGGGGCGGGGGGCTAAAAACAGAAACACTGAAGCACCCTCTGCAAGTCTGGGACTTGAAATTGCACCAAGGCCACACAAAGTAAAAACGTCTGCAATCATGACCCCAGGGCTGTCAAACTACATTTCAGGAACGTTGATTGCGATAGGGGGTAGTTAGTGCTGTGTTGTGCAATGCTTGAGCTTTTACATCAGAGACTTGGTGTTTTCTTCAAAGCCACTATATTTTTTTTACTTTGATGCTGAACATCCACAACTTCAGCGCATGTTACCAAAATAAAGTTTCGTTCCGTCCGGGTTGTTTCCCACTTGCCAAAAAGTAACCTGGGTCGGCATTGTTTAGAAAAGTGGGATTGTTCAGAAGATTGAACGTAGATATTTTGCTGAGCTGACATAATCCTTGTTTGTCTGATTGACAATGTTCTTTGGTTTAGGTACGGATAAGAATCGTATGCCTTCAGAGATCAAGGCCAAGTTTATCCAGTCGTTTTGGGAATTATAGAAAGTATGTGGAGATCGATGGAGAGATGACACAACATTGTAAACTGCGAATGATGATTGGTCCTAACTCAAGAGAATCACCCTACTCATTCTAACTGGCGTTGGTTGTAGCAGAGCGTGCACCTTGAAAGCATGAGGTCATGGGTTCAAATCCCCGGCCTCTCCATCCACCCTCAGTTGTGTGTTGCTTCGGATAAAAGTGTCGGCTAAAAGCAATTGTAGAACTGATCAGAGCATCCAAAATTGAAGCTAGTTTCTCTTTAATAGTACAGAAGGTTTGGTTCCTACAAAGTAAACCACCCTCAGATATGGAGCTGTTTGGACAAAGCGTGCCTCTGATTGCAGCGACTCTCACCCAGTGCAACCTTTAATATTCTGGTCCAAACGCCACAGAACAGTGGCCCCTCTATCCTCAGTCACAGCTTGCTGGCTGGACACTGCCGATACAATATGCTGCACTGGTTAGACAAAAACCAAGCCGCCACCAGGAGGGGGGGGACTCTCTGCATCACCTTGATTCAAGCCAACGTAAGAATACCTGCAATGGTGGCATCCTCTTTCTGGGGATGGTATAAATGATATCTGTGGGCGATGAGGTTAATACGCAGATGGGGTGAGTCGGGTCATAGAAATTAACATAGTGGATAGATCACAGGTGCTGAGATAATAGATCATTAATGTGGGAAATATTAATTACATGCTCTTATAGTATAGGAGCAGAGCTTCATGGTCCTCTGTTACCAGCAAATTACAAAGTTCATTACCAATTAAAGTTAGAATGTGGGGGCCTAATAATTACTGATAATAATTTGAGATAGCATGAGCAGAAGATGAACTCCATCATTTGAATGATCAGAACTGATGAATATCATCACATATCAGAGAGATTATAGAAATAGAGAATAACAAAGACAATACAATTTATAAATCAAATATGTTGGTTTTGAATGTATTCCTTTGAGTATGGTAATAAATAAATGCAATTATTCATTCACTTAATCATTTCAATATAGTTTTGTCTGATTAAAACATTTATAATAGTTGAAATTAATGACAAAACACTAGATTTTAGACAATTCAAAATCCCTGCATCACATCAATACTCAACAGAGAGAATGTTGGAATTAGAAAAACCTGAAAACTTCCGAAAAAAGTTCTATTTTCTCTCACAAGGAGAAACTTTTTTTTCTGCTCCACTTCGCCATCACTCTGTTCGACAGGTTGAAAGAAAATCAGCACCTTTATTTTTAGATTTAAAACCACAACAGCTCAGTTTGATAGCTTTATCGAATTTGCCTAAGGGACAGCATTTTCGTCTGTCTCCTGTCTTGCTGTGCAGAGAGGAAAAGTTCCTTTTCCGGCACTTCGACTTTCAGCAGCATAAATCGTGGTCTGCGGGTCTTCATTCACTCAAAAACATCCGCCTTGACAGATTCGGACTTATTTTTAAATAGACTAAAATACTTCAAATCAATGCAGAACACACTGCTTTATCACTTTTTTCCCAGCACTTGCTATATGGACAGGATGCTTTAGGATTGAATTGTGTTTTTGCTGAATAGAGTGGATGCTATGTACAGACAGTATTGACATATTGTTTACGATGCTGTGAATCTTTCATTGTACCAACACTGTTGGGTTGTAGTCTGGCTGTGTGGAAGCTGAAGGCATCTCAGAGGTAATTTCACGCATCTACTGTTAGCACTGTGCCGCGCGAGCCCGTGTTCAATTATGATACATATGCAAATGATAATTGCAGAACGGTGAACAGCGCTGCTCAGCAAAGTCATTATGATAAAGAGAAAAAAAAAGCAGATGAGGGAAAAAATAATAAGTGGAACCTTCTGAGTGACAATGACAAAAAATGTTAAATTCTGTTTTTGTTTCAGTATCATCTGATTTCAATTTGCATGGCATCATATTTTCAGACTTAATGACAGCCTAAATATTCATGTTCAGCTCTACAGAGTCTGTCATGGTTTCCATTTTGTATCTGATTCTGTGGTTAAAGACAATGAATCAGGATTAGTGAATTTCAGGCAGGTGAAGTGGGGTTGATAGGTCGCTGAGCGTGCAGTTTTCTTAGTTTTTTTCCATTGATGAATCAGGTTTTTCAAGCCGCCCACAAGCGCTGTCAGAGTGCTCCTTGCTCTTAACAGCATAACAAAGCAACAAAAATATATTTGACAAAAATGTCCTGAAGCAGCGCTTTCCAAACTTTTTTGGGTTCATGATTCATTCAGGACTGTTTGCAGCCCATCATCAAGTTGCATAAAGACCAAATAGAATCATCTGCTTGGTTGTTTCTCTGCAGTTTTCTATCATTGTGTTTCTCCCTCTGGATATTTTGTACGGCATTAAGCAAACAAGATGGTCTGAAAAGCGCAATATAAAAAAGGCTTCTTTACTGTTTTAAGATCCTTCACATACATCTTGCACCACCCCTCATGCGGTCCTGAGCCACTGTTTGGAAACAACTGGTGCTATTTTTGATTAGCTTGTTCGTTGTAGTTGTGTGTATCTCAATCTAGAATTACATCAACCTCACCACAACAGGAAATACAAATAAAAGTCAAATTTGTCTACATATAAGAAATTGTGAGCAAAACCTAGACATCTGCTAGAAGATTAGCTGTCAGACATTGCACAGGAAATGTGGAGTAGTTCCTGTCTCCGGAGATGAAGACAGCCCAGAGTCACCAGAACTCAATAACTCTGTACACTTAAAAACACAAAACACAATACAGAGGCAAAAAAAACAAAACAATAAGTAGAGTGTCCAAACTAAAGCAAGATGGCGACTGAGGATCAGACCATCTTTCCTTCTTTAGAACCAACCCTGAGAGGGTTGTGAAAGTTGTCAGACTGACGGCGTCACGTATGCGCGAGACCGATTCCTCCGACGTAAAAGCCTGCAGTTCTATAATTTTCTTTTTCTGTTTCCAATTGCAGGACAGAAACAGAGTAGCACCCCTGAGGGTAATGAAATGTCATAACCAATTACGCATATGACAAAGGAGCCATGAGTCATCTGCTTTAATGGAATTAAACAGCCTCAGACGATGTGTGCACAACCACTTATTTTACATGATTGTCTTCACAGATAGCACCTAATTATCTGATCCACACTGATAACTTAATTTGACGAAAACACAATGGGGATTTCACCCACCTAAGAAAACTCTTCTGTGACTTCCAGAGGAACTGGGATATCGAGACCAGTCCTCCAGCCCTGCCACTTATCTGGACTTGTTATCTGATTGGCTGAGTGACCAGTTTAAGCAGGACGGAGACGATATTAGAGTGAATGGCAAGTGGCTGATTGGAAAATGACGCGAGCTGAAAGGAGATAATTAGGAACTTGTCAGAGATGAACTTCATGCAGTTGCTGGCAATCTAACGAGTTAAGTCATGTTTGACACGGGGCGTGATCTCGCTGTCCTTTCATGCGTCACTCTCACAATTTGTGGGCTGAGAGCTGATCTCGGGTCGGAATACAATAAAGTGATCAACGATCGATATCGTCTCTGAACCTCAGCACACACTGTGTTAGATAACTCTTTTGTGTATAAAAGGTCTTCTGGACAAGTTGATTTGCCAGCTGGTTAGTAGATCTTTGTTAACCACGGCATTCGTACAGTTTGTAGCATAGCGATTCTACAATTCACTTAGCAGATGCTTTTATCCAAAGAGACGTAAACCACAAGCAAGGATCTAGACAGGAAAGAACAGGGTAGGATCGGTGATGCAGACTGCTTTAACTGCTTTAGCATCAATGGATGTTTCAGTCTTGTGATTCACAACACACACACACGCGCGCCTTTAAGGCAAGAACACCCCGCATGTGTCCTTCACAACTAAGATGATCCTAATAATCCACTTGCTCTGGGCTGAGATCAGATCAAGGTCTGGAAGCTCATTTTGCATTGCCTTATCTAAATGCAACCAACTTCTATCTCCATTTCATATCGTCCCCAACAAATTATTCGGATTAATAAGCTGTTTTGAGACTTGTATGTCCTTGGATTGTGTTGCCCCACCCTCCTTCTCCATCATCATCTACTTCCTTGGGCTGAGTGACAGGAAGCCAAGCTGGATTCCTCTCAGGTGCACCACCCAGTTGTCCCCTGTCGCGTTGAATTAAAGAAAAAGTCTAATCTTAATTGATGTTAATCGAAGTCAATAACAACTATGAGGAACAAGTGTTAATGTGCTTGAGCAATTAACCTAATATTTACTGGCTGCCGCTCTAGGGAGGTGCTCGCTTACGTCTGTCGCTCTAGGGAGGTGCTCGCTTACGTCTGCCGCTCTAGGGAGGAGCTCGCTTACGTCTCCTCGCTTACGTCTCCTCTGTTTTGACACGATGGGCTGTTACTCACCTCTGTTGAGGACTAAAAAAAAAGTTAACAATCACAGAGTAATTAATATCAGGGTGCCGGTAGCGAATCACAGAGGAGCATAACGTTAGGATCAAATTAATGGGAAGTGAAACTCTATACTACTATAATGCTGTCTTTGGATTTGGAAATGCATCAGCTTTGATCATTTTAATTTGGAGTTATACCTGGGGAACATCTAACGTATTTCACAATGAATTTGACTTGATAATGTATTTCCCCAAATATCTATTACCTATTCTTACACATGCATTTGTGGATGCATAACATGTCATTTGAATGTTGTACAGCCCTTTGTTCAAGTGCAGTGAGCACTTTGATTTGAGTTTTCATGCAACATAAGTTTTCACATCTGACAAAAGAAACTGACTGTGGCCATTCGATGGTGTGAAGCACCGTCAGACTTGTCAATAGAAGCCGAGCTGGAGTTAAAAAATTAATGCTACACACATGCAAGAGCGAAGGCGGCAAAAGTGCGAGAGAAAAGAAAAGTCGGAGCCCTTTGTAAGCTTAGTTATGAACATCTGTAGTAAGACAGATGTGGGAGCAAACATTTCTGACATGGGTTCAACAACCCTTCATCTCGACTCTGTAATGAAAAATAGAAAATAACAATATGGAACAGAACACAGTAACGGACAGCAACACAGGGGAAACATAAATAGATTTATCTCCCTGACAGCGAGAAGCAAACAAAATGAAAGTCAAAAAGTCGAGAAAAGATGCTCAATAAAAAAAGTTGACCAAACCAAACTATTACAATTGACATTAAACTTTGTTTTGTTGTGTCGACAGATTGATGTAAAGTTGTATTTATTTTGACTTACAGTTCTTTGCATGACTGTATATAAAGATTAATGACATAACAGCTCCCAACAATTGTTTTCAAAGTAGAGCTATAGGTGACAAATGATCTGGATAGAGAATTGCAATAAAAGGTCTTTGATGACATTGATAAGCACGGGCCAAGAGTCAGTGAGACAACGAGTATTAATGTGAACATTAAAGAACACGCCCACTTTTCACACAACAATATGTTTGCGATGAAATTGGTGTGACACGGTAAAGAGAAAGTGACGAGAACAAACGAGGACGAGTGTCTTTCTACCAGCTAAGGTAAACGATTGTTATTGGGCCAAAATGTGATGCTCTGGCAGGCAAATCGAACGCACCCCAAGTGATCCAGCCAATAAAAAGGGCTGTTTCCCCACGCACTCACGGAATTACCCATGTTTACGTGTTAATTCTAACTTCCTCCACAGCGGTTTCATAAGCCCAGCTTACTGTATTTGTTGAACTTCTGCAGGAGGTGACAATAACTCAACAAAAAAGTAGCGAAATAACAGCGAGTGCAATTTGAAACATTTCAACAAAGACTTAACAGACGTTTGAATAAAGAGCCAAGGTGAAAATTACAATGAGCCTTTGTCTGTTCCTTGAGATTTCAATACAAGATCCTGTGCTAGTGTGTAAAAGGAAGAAATGACAGTCACACTATATGAGCAACAGAACGAAATGTGTGTTTTGTGAATATCAGATGATGGCTGATGAAACAGTTATTGTTTAGACGTGCATTTTCCTGCTGGGAAACTGACAGCTTTAGAAAAAAAAGGTAATGAAACGCTTTTCAGGAAAAAGGGTTTTCAAATTACCCCCCTGTGCCTCCAGTTAATTGCATTAGGTCTGAAGTTATATGTGACAAAGTT
This sequence comes from Chascanopsetta lugubris, assembly GCA_016785325.1. NCBI lineage: Eukaryota > Metazoa > Chordata > Actinopteri > Pleuronectiformes > Bothidae > Chascanopsetta > Chascanopsetta lugubris. The sequence continues at coordinate 101,148 of JAFBJT010035007.1, read as the reverse complement.
TCCCCGCATAAAACTTTATCGGTGCAGATAACGGCATTAGATCCAAACAACAACAGCAGTCATTAACTGTCACCTGTGACAATTAAGCCAGTGAAGCTATCAACGGACTTATTACATGCGTGAGGGAATCTAGATATTGATCAGTCAAAATCCCAGCTTAATAAGCCACATGGAAAAAGGTAGTAATGGCAGCACGCTGCAGAGTAAACAGCCGCGTACAGAGCTCTGATCATAAAAACTGGGACCAGATTATGAGCCTGCCTGAGTTAGTCCATTTAGTGTTCAAATTGAGAATTCTTACCATCCACATATACATTTACATCTAAAGAAATGGTTATTTGGTGATGGCATGTTTATCTTCACGCAGCTTCATTCAGACACATCTGATGCCAGCAGGAGTAGTTTCAGTACAAAGTACCACCATAAGTTAAATATGATGCATTCTGTAGATTTCTATCTGTTTGATGAAAATATAAAACACTGTATAACACACACACACACACACACACACACACACACACCTACCTACACACCTACCTACCTACCTACCTACCTACCTACCCGGTTCAAACACATAAAAATGAATCAATATCAAAATCTTAGATTCATGCATGTCTGAGCGAGAGAGTGTGTGTGTGTTACACATCAAGATGCTCATTGGCAGAGGGTGGAAAACTATTACGCTCCACAGTTTGATGTACAGAGTCAATCTTAATGTCATTATGCAACAAAAGGATTGCACAACACAACAATCGCATATGCTGCTGTTAGGGTTGTGCTCAGGCTGCTGTGTTATGTAATATGTCAGGTTGGTGACAGGAATGTGAATCTTGAAAGTAATGAAGTCAGGGATGTCTCACTCACAATATGCAAATCGTGCGCAGCCATGTGTATTGTGTATTGCATGATAACGTTATACGGCTTCAAGTGCTTCATCACCAACCGCCGCCACCATTTTTACCACCCATGCAGACGATCACAACCAATAATACAAAATACTTGGAGCAGTGCAGATTGCAGTGAGAAAATCATTTTCTCCGGCTTAGGTCTGTTTACACCTCCAAAAATAATCTCTTAATATTATTCCGAGTACTCTTTGTGCTTGAATTGCTTTCCACTCAAAGTATAGCCACTGTTTCTCCGGCAGAGCTCTCTGGCCTTAACGTTTCACTGCCATCACCAGAGGAGGCCGCTCTTCCTTCTGTGAGGTCCTGTGAGCAGGAATGCTATTATTTCAGGCAATTACAGTTGTTCCAAAGATGACCTGTATCACTAATAGGTTGGAAAATTATTTGAATCAAGTCACGCTGTTTGCATCTTCTCCTTTTATTAGGAGGGAACAGTGGACAATTATGATCACTTGCTTTCTATAAAGAAGATGGTTGAAGAATCCTTACATCTGATTTGTTCATATTTGGGATCTTTGAGAAAGCTTTATAAAAAAAAAAAATATGTCAATATCATTGACATTAAAAGGTCATTAAAAAGATGGACGACGAGCAAGCTCACAAAAATGAACCCAAATAAAAGGATCATCCCCTATTGGTGGGCAGTAGAGGTAATAAGCCCCGCCTTCTCCAGTTTTGGACATAGGTAAAGAGAACGTTTCATTTGTCAATGTTTATGTTAAGTTTTATGTCACTGTTTTGATACTATATTCACCAATCACACCATGCTGTTCAGCGGTGGGAAGCTTTCATTTTATTTACCGTCCGTGATCTCACCCAGCATCATAAAACAATCCACTGAAAGAACATCTTTCAGGAAACAACAGTGACCAGACAATAATATCATAAACTACGTCAAATCTATCTAGATCTGTTCATGTTGTGCGCTGCCTTGATTGAGACGTTTCGTCTGCTGACAGCTCCGCTAAGCACCATGGAAAAATGGAATAATTCAGAATTACTTACTTTGTGCGAGTCACAATGACTAAGCCTAGACATTTGCAGCGATCCTGGAAGTGCAGTCATTACAGAGCCATACATTCACATGCGCTGAGTCACAATGAGCATCTGGCAGAGTCGAGAAACAACAGTGGCACCGTGCCTGCAGCAATCAGCCGCGTTTTCAATAGTTCCTTGTGCGATTTGGGAGGAACAACACGCACTACCGGTGAGATGCTCATTTCCAATGAAACAGTGTTTATGCATTTTTCAATTTTTCTTTGCATGGTGGTGGCACAGGTTACGACAGGCCCCATGAACAAAATAAAATAAAAAATATCATAGTCTGTTTGCTTACACTCACACAAATAATTCATCCTCTCCACTGACCTGAGGGCAAAAGCGCAGCTCCGTGCAATCTGATGATTACCATGCAACGCATTGGCTTTCTCCTATGACAGTCCAAGCCCACACCAACTCCAAATCAATCTTAATTATGTCCACTATACGTCGTATTGCACCTATGAATCCTCATTAGTCTGGGGCCTGGCCTGTGTTCTGTCTTGTTCTCCAGATGCACAATGACGGATGCTGAGTCGGAGCCATTTTTAACAAGCAAATCGCAGCATATGATGCTCGGCTGCTGGGTAGGATGCATTTCCGAAAAGCAAAGAATGCGGTAAACATAAGCCTTGAATCTGTCGGAGTGGTGCGAATGGATTTAAACATTATCTGATCATTCTCCTGCATTACAAGAGAGAATGAGGACCCATAGATGTAAAAATTAATTTGTGAACTTCCCTATTTTCCTGAGTGAACTTATGCAAGAAAAAGTGAAGCGGTGGGGGAAAAACTACTTTGCGTCTTTTCAGTGCGTCTTTTCAGTGCGTCTTTTCAAGCTTTAATCAAATGTCAATTTCAGAGCGCTTGGCCTTGTTACTCCCTGGCTTTTTGTTTCACAGCTGATTTCTAATTTCACTCCAGTCCTGCTGGATTACCTTCATCCACTTAATGGCTTCCTGATTGCGTGTCAAGTTCTTCCGTTAGCTTTATTAAAATTTCATCTGCAGTAATTAAGGCGAGCGGCACTACTTTTCTTGAGGGCTGCCGAGTTGTAGGCGCATTAATTAAACGTGATGCTTTTGTAAATAAAGCAGTGGTTTATTGCAATCTGCGTCCGGAAAAGAAATGCTGGGAGATAGTGGATTATTAATAGGTAGATCTCTCCTTTCCTCCTTGTTGATCATTTCTTCATGGTATCCTGAAGCAATATTCCTTTTCAACAGAGTGCGGCAAGCTTTGATTCGGGGTGTGTACTTTGAAAATGAAGGCGCATCTCTTGGGTAAAGACCTTCGGTTGACGGTCGGCTTTGCTCCAAAAAACGCACAATGTTCCCTCTCTCCCTAAAAACAAGCCTCCTGACAGAAAGCCAGAGCAGGCTATTGTTATGATGCAGGCAGCTGGAGTGAAAAGTGTGGCGAAGAATGCAAATGCGAGCGCTGCTCTGCCACCAGAAAAAAAACAATATCTCAACCTCACTTGCGAAGACAGGTCGTCTGTCTTCCTCCTCTGGGCCAAGACGATAACATCTGTTAGCACATATGGCACATCAGAAAAGAGAAGGTTTGTAAATCTATTGGCAACTATGACAACAAGGATTGTGAGCAGAGGACAAAAATCATATGCTGATTACAGCAAGGCCTATACATCTTGCTGGTCGACACTGCATGTATGAATTTATATGGCGCTGCAATGGAATAGATGGAATAGAATCATGCGTAACATGAAGTATCCTCTAAATGCCCCCTTAACAAGGTATTGAATCTTGTTTTTTTTGTGTTTTTTTTCCTTTATGGAAACAAAGGCGGCTCATCTATCTGAGAGTTCAATCACTGCTGCTCCTTGAGGCCCCGCTCTCATTCATGAAATGGTCAAGGTACATTCTGAGGTCTTGCGAGATGAATGGCGACGGCCTACACCCTCATCTCCCCTGCTATTCGCATCACAGCCTAATGGCCGTATGTTGTGGAACCAGCAGATGCTCACCTGACCTTCCACCCACTGTCACGTCGACCACTCGCGGACAAATGCCTCATGTGGAGCCGTGTACTCTAAAGTCATTACAGTGTTCGGAAATACCTTCTAATACAGCAAAGGTGTGGCACAGGGGGAAAGGATCAGACGTCTGATGAAGCCGCCGCGGAACAATAAAAGCCATCAATGAGCATTTGTCTTTGGGAATGATTTTACTGGGCAAAGGCTGAGGCTGCTGTTTGCTGCTTTACTTTTGGCATTGGCTGTGTCGCCTCCAGGGAAAGGTTTTGAATTGCATTTGTATGACACAATATCATATCACAGATTTTGTCGAGGCAAAGATTGATAGATGTGAGATGGCTTATGAGATTAAGATTTTAAAGAAAGCCCACAGTTTCCACAACAAGCAAACAGCTGTTTATGGACACTATGGAAATTTGCTCACAACTTTTTGATGTTATCCTTACACTGATGTCTCACACCTCGAGCAATTTCTGGGTTTGGATTTCTTTTGTCAAGTTCTGAGGTAGACGAAGAAACAAATTGGAGTGGATGGCCTTTGATGCAACAACAGCGAAGGCAAATTATCAGTAATAAAATGGCACAATAAAACCCATCAGCATTCATTTTTAACAATGTGCACAAAACAAAAGAAAAAGGTCCAAAACCCAATTTCATGTGATGATTACACATGCCCATTCTACTTATTGACTCCTTTTATTTCTGTAGGCATATCTACGGACATCAAATTGCATCATTTCACAGATTCAGTTTTTCTTTCAGCCTCATGTTAGAAAACAACACAATAAAGGTTCATTTAGAAATAATTATTGTTTGCGGTACGAGAGGCAGCAATCTAAAGTAAGGGGCTTTGGACGCACTTTCAAAATCAATTGGCGGCAATAGCTTCTGGGATCTCTCAGGAAGGGCAGACGGATCATTTATTAATGGGGTTAGAATTCCACGACAGGAAAGTAAGTAGTGTTATCCTTTGGGCTCAGTGTGGATTACAGCAACTTCAACCTAATTCCCCCCCACGTCCTGACAAGCAGTGGAAGCAGAGAGTGATGAGCGTGTGCATGCGTGAAACAGCAGAGAGGCTAAAAATGGAGGTGTAGCTCCTTTGGCGACACAATCTCGAGACATTGTTCTATTTTATTCCTGTCGTGTTGGCATGCGTTTCGTCTTAGGGCAGATGAATTCATTTCTGCTGGTGCATGAAACCGCTGCCTTGTTTGCCTGCGACAAATCACCTGCAGCCATTTTAACATATATTGACGTCTGAGCAAGTAGAAAGAAAAGCTAACATTAAGCGTCCTCGGCAATCAATGGAATTCATTTTTGTCCCATTTCCCACAGGAACATCCTGTAAATATTGGCTTTCGCCAGACAAAAGTGAACAGCAGTTTGTGCGCAGTTTGCTTTAAATTAAGGGCAAAGATGTGCCTGGTCTCCACCATGAACTAGAAAACCCAAACCTTAACATCTTAGTCCTTCTGGAGCAAATGGAATAACACCTTCTTTTTTCACAGAACTCTTCCTAAATTTAGCATTTTCACTGTAATAATTGATCCATGTTCAGTCCATCTTTGCATCATTATCACTGAATAAAGCCATGAGGGAAATTATTAAATTTCTAATGATGTTGTCTCGTCGGCTCCTGTGAGAGGAAATGGACGAAATTAAGTGAGAATTAATTCAAAATTAAATCCTGCCACTGCCAATGTGTAACAGCAGAGGGGCTGGTGGCTGGAACGACGTTCCCATCTCGAGGGGATGGATGTCTGCAGTCGGTGAGAGGCAGGCTTCAGACATGATTAAGAGGAGGAGGCTGCTAAACTAAGAAGGAAATAGAGATGAGCCCTGGGCCACCACAAAGCACCGATGTCACACGAGCCACAGACAGACTTGGTAGCCCTCTGCCAATACAGCAAGATTAAATGCGGCGCCTCCATTGTGAATATATAAGATACGGTCACTCAGCCTTTCGAAAAGGTCAGCAAAATCTTGTAGTGCACAAACTAATGTGCGCAGTCCAGCCGAGAGTGTAATGCTTCAGTCAAACGGCCTCTTACAAAGTGCAAGAAGCCTCAGTGTACACATTTCATGAGTCGACAGCTGCTTAATGTTTGGCGGTGGCGTTTCTGCCCGCGGACGTGGCGGCAGTAAATAAGAAATGTTTCGACATTTAGATACCGAGAACGACAGTATCTTATAGCTAATTACATTACTGTGCAGCAAACAAAGCCAAGCTTCATCAGCAGCAGCAGCTCCTGGGCCCACGACTCGCTGACAATTATAGCCACTTATCAAATGGATCGACAGGCTCATCTTCTCGCTCTGTCTGCTCGTCTTCGACCCCACAGAGAATGCAAATCTCTCGCCGCCCTGCCCTAACTCACTGGCATCTGTCACGTTGACCTCGTCTTTCCTTGCACCACCTTAAAAAAAAAAAAAAACTTTTTTACCCTCTCCATCATCTCCATCTCCATCTCCTCCAACATCAGCCGTCCATTTCCACGGTGCTTGTTTGACTTGTTCTTCCATCACATGCCACCCCTGAGGGCTTTGATCGCCAGCTTAATGTCACAGGTTGTTTTTTTTAAGAAATACCTGCAGAAACAAACACAGCCACCACCTGCTCCCTGCTGGGGCGCAATCTTACACTTCCAACTAACTACAGAGAGAGTTGAAAGGTGTGCCTTCCCGCTCGCAGGCTGCTTAGCTCTCTTAGCATATGTTTGCTTGCGTTGTTTATAGCCTCGGTTTGTGATATGTAATAAACATGTGCATGTGGAACTTGGGCTGCTAAGCAGATGAGAGCCGATGCTTAACATGTATTTTGGGACATCAGATGAGTGCAGCTCTGTGATTGGTTTGCGCAGGGATGAGATAAGTTCAAAGGAAAACCCGGGAGAAATCGAGAAATCATACTAATTGGTGGTTCCTAAAAAAGGAGGGACCAAATCTCAAATGGATTTCAGAGCATAACTGATTTTGAACATGTAAAAAGATTATTTGTATAATAGGCCAGTTTTTTTTTCTTTTTTTACCAAACACACAAATAACTTAACTTCACCTCTCTGAACAAAAACGTTCATCTCCCCCTGCAGCCCGGCACTTTCCACAGACAAGAGAAATATTTGGTCAATGTCAAGGATGCCCCAGAGGATAGGGGACAGTTCAAGGAAGGAATGTTTTCTACTTGGCTGAAAAGCAGCTACAGCAGCTGAAAATGGCAATTAAATGAAAATGATACTGATCTTTTTTTATGTTTAATGAGTTGGTTTAAAATACATCTTCATTAAGATTTGTTTTATTTTTTAAAGATTCATTTTATTGTCACTGGACATGCACATGCATTCGTTAGGTGACCCTGAAGTACAGTAACCACAGGAAAATAATGATGTCTCCTGCTGAAGGGCCTCATTTGTCACAATATGCTAAACTGGTGATTAATGACTGCATTAAGTTCAAGAAACTAAAGTGTATTATAATGAGAATGAAGGTATATTATTGTTTAACATGGTTAGACTTAAATAGATGTAATGTGTAATGTATTCTGTAAGAAATGCTGCATCATTGTACAGCACCTTAGTGAATTAAGATGGCAAAAGTAAGAATCTGGAAAATAAATATTGAAACAAATGATTCAAAGTGCAGGAAAAAAAAATAGTACTGTCTGAATGAAAACCTATGGAAACAACTGTGCGAACAACACGTGACGAGGGGCCATGACGAGCCCAGACTAAACATACATATAAAAAGGACACCAATAAACACAATGTGTTTTGAATACAATTCCTCCGACAAATGTAGAAAACAAATGTACTACAGGCCAGTCCCCACCAGTAAACTCACTGACTTCATTTACCACCGTGCATAAGTCTAGTCAACGTAACATAAGGCAGAGGATCTAAAAGATGGATGGAGATAACAGCCGTTGTAATTTTACCTGTTCAAAGACATGCACCATTGTCACAACACAACATATCTGGATCCCTGGTTTAGTGATGTGGGACGTGCATGTGCCGTGCTGTTCACGCCTCAGCGGCACTCTGTGTATGATTTAGGGGGTAGTGAGAGCTTATTACATGTTTTTTCCTGGGCAATCACAGCAATCAAGCGAACCATGCCAGAAGTCTTTGACTAGCTGTGAGAACTGCTACGTGAGGAAGGGAAAACTTGAATCAAAGGCAAACAATGTGCTAAACGTGAACACAGATCTGTTGTTTCCATGTAATGTTTACAAGCACACTTACATTGACCTTTTTTAAAAATTTAAAATTAATCAGAAATGTACCACTTAAAACTTAATTCCACATGGTGCATGCTAAACACTCTGCTAAACTCTTTGTCCCCAAACCTGTGTCATTGTCCATTATAAGATAAACAACCTCTTCTTTTACCACCTCGATGGTTTATAGGCAGTCAGCTCCCCAAGGGAGCAATGGCTGACAAATAGAGAATTGACGACCATGTAAATATTTCACTGACATGGCACGACTGGCGTGCTCTCCACTTTTACAGCCCTTGTGCCAGCCTCAGGCTAATCTTGACATTGAGTAGAAAAAAAAATAGTACCCCATTAATCCTCTTGGTTAAAAAATCCTAGATGCCTGCTCGACATGATCACTCAGCAGGTGACGATGGGAAATGTCTCACAGTAAAAGTGTTGATCTTTCCAAAACGAACAAAATAACTGTCTTTTCTTTGTCACCCGCTGTGGCTTTAAGCTTCCCCTGCAAGTTAAAGAGCACTGACGGATACCTTATGCTGCAGCTAATCAAATTGAGATGAATAAGAATAAGAGGGAAAAAGAATCAGAGTTACGTCTTCAGTAACAGCAGGTAGAGCACACAGAGTGTAAACACTAAGCCGAAAGTGGCGAGTGAACCTGGGGCTGGCTTTCATGCACTGATGAGCGCTGAGGGAGAGGAGGGGAGTTGAGAGTGACACAGAATCAGCCTGTGCCTGTAGCCTGTAGCCTGCAGTGTATGTTGCAGATATGCACCAAGTCCTAATGGTGTCAGGAGTAGGCAACAACATCACCTGACAAATTCTGCAGATGATACCTTTAATTTGAAGGAGTTGACATATCAGCAGGCTCAGCCTATTCAATATTAGCTACTTTTATGGAAATGAGTGAAACCCTTCAGCAACACCTTCATGCTTCCAAGCTCCACACAGAAAAGATCCTTGTCCATAAACTATTCATCCAAGGCCAAAGGTCTCACAGGTTTCACAGTGACTCTGCAAAACGACTTTATAATGCCATTACTTATCACCACGGCTGAGGAACAGAGGGGGAGACCGGAGGCACACAACCATGAGATGGTAATTCCGGTTGATCTGATTACGTGGCGGCAGCAGCAGCGGCGGCTCTTTATCGGAACGCCTCCCATGCATGACTGATCGTGTGTTAATTTGTTAACCCTGAATGCCTGTGATAATGCGACGCCCTAAGTAGTCCGTGTCGTTTAGCTGACAATTAGGCCGGCATCCCAATCAATGCAACATAAAGGGAATGATAATGCACAGCGTATGAGTGTTTAGGAATGCAGGGCATTTTGCAAAATGAGTTGTTGGCAGTAGCAGAGTGCAGGGCAGCCCTTGCCAAAAGGCTTCATAAAAACGAACACCAGTACATACTGTATATATATGTACATATATATGAAATGCACTTCATCCAATGAGTGGCTGACAATAGGAAATATCACAACTTTAAATATGAAACTGCCAGGTTACACATAAGTCAGCCAGCTATCCTCATCTTCCAAGAGCATGCCAGGCCAGACGTATCACTGCCAGGGAGAAATGGAAATGTTTTGACATTCACCCCTTGACCCAACACACATTGCTTAACTTTTCTCTAACTGTGCTGAGAACCAAGAGAAGAAGTGTTTGCTCTATTTTGGGTTCTGACTGATTGATCTTGAGCAACCATATTTCCCCAGGTTCAGACTGAGAGACTGACATAACAAGGTCAGGAGATGCCGAGGGGGGACTGAGAAGTGCCAGTAGATAGCTGCAAATATCAAGCAAGTAAACTAAAAAAAAAATTAAACAATTTCAGACTGCTAACTGAAGTAGTAATTCATACAATGGTGTGATGTTGACGCTTTGACTTTGTAGCCAAAAAGTGTGAATAATATTTTTTGTGTTAATGAAGTGCATGAAAATGGAGGGAAAGATAAAAAGAAGACCTCTGTTAGCTTCTACGATGATGCTATAATAGTTCAGTTTGTGGCATTATAAGAGTATGTAATTCCATAATAAAAGTGCACCCAGGCTAAAAATGGTTATTTATAATAATGCATATCTGGTCAATTTCATCAGTTTTGATTTAATTGACTTACTAAATTCAACTTTTGTTTGTACACCGAGCAAAGCACATGCAATTTAGCTAACACTGATTGCAAAAACAGATTGTATATTGCATTATTTGTGAAACATTAAAGCTCAGTTTGACACATGTCAAGAGTTTTTAACGACAAAAAAAACTCTAAAAAAACTCTGGAGAATCAGATCGGTCTGTGCGGTAGAGCTAAAACTAAGCCATCTGAAATGACAGGTAAAATGTTGTATTGCCTTTGAACCCATGTCCTTCTTGTCTCTAACACCTCTCCCCAAAGGTTGGGAAAGTGACAGATCGAGGCCAGCCTGCAATGACAGTAGCAAATTAAGATGTATTGCTTTTACGGAATGATGAAATCAGGACATCAGAAAGAGAAATCCAGAAACTAGTTCTGCGCGCGCTTCCTTTAACGGAAGCTAATCCGAAGACCTCTTGGGATTTTCTTTTTTTTTTTTCCATGTGAGTGTATTTCCACGTTCAATAATGATTCTTCAATCTTTCATTTTATTTGCTTTTAGAACTCTCGGGGGCGGCGTGTTCATGGAGCACCATAAATTACCACACCCTCGTCTTAAAACAAGACTGGGGCATTTGTCCCGCCTACGTGTGACTGTTTGTCCCGCTCCTTACTCTCCCCCACCAGCCTCTGTGAGCCTGCATACAGATTACAGTTTCTTTCCACCTTCATCTCCCTCACGGCCTGACAGCCTAATAAAACACACATAGGCAGCAGTAGAATTTTTTGAAATCTATATCAACAAGCTGAGAGGAAGCTGGGCCCCAAAAAAGCACCACATGTGTTTGAGAGTGCCTTTAAGTTGTTGTCAAACGCCGATTTATTCGTTTACTTTTTTTTTTTTTGGGGGGGGGGGGGCATTGTTGACTCAGCAGTTACGATGCAGATGAATCTGTAATGCCCATGTTTTCCAAAGATTTATTGTGCTTTACCTTTTTTGATATCTAATGAAATGTGTTCATGATAATTAATAATGATATTTGAAAACTGTTAAACATCAAAATCTGACAATTTTAGACTCTTGAGACTGTTTTTCAGATCTTGTATTTTAATAATTCAGATATTCAAAAAGTAATTTGCAGACAAGCCCCCAATATTGTAAACAGACCAGTATCACTGGTATATTATACTATGGATGGTAGTTACATTTTAGCTTATTGCTAAACGGTAGTGTGAATGACTCGTTTAGAGCAAGTGG
>JAFBJT010035007.1:66697-80923 GCA_016785325.1 Chascanopsetta lugubris | reverse complement strand
ACAAACAATAAGAAATGAAAATACATTTTACACACTGGACCTTTAAAGAGGGAAAATACATCTAATTTACCCACATGCATGAATCAGGGATGTGGTGTCACATGTGTTTAAAACTCTCTGTCTCACACACACACACATACACATACAGACACACACACACACACACAGACACACACACACAGACACACACACACACATTGAGGCGTTAGATGAAGTCCCAGATGTGGAGGATTTTCATGACAGATGGAGACAGATGTACTTAACATACTTCCTCCTCTATGAACTACTATTGTATCCCTGTGTGTGTGTGTGTGTATATGTGTGTGTTTGTGTGTATCCCCCTGCATGAGGCCTCTTCTACAGCCTGTGGTGTCATTCACACACACATACTGTACCAACACACACACACACACACACACACACACACACACACACACACACACACACACACACACACACACACACACACACACACACACACACACACACTGGCTTGGCACAGATAACAGCGGTCTAAAAATAGAAGTGGTGTCTGTGAAATGGGATTATAATGTGTTGGTAATTGGGCACTAATTCTTCTGTCTGTGCATCAGAATAGTTTCTGGGAGCTGGTGACGCCTCGGTCCTGGTCCTGCAGCTTCCAGAGGTGAAGAGGAGGAAGGTGGAGGTCATGATGGACTGAACGGAGACAGAAGCATGAAAGGGAAACTTGAATTCCATCTGTTTTTTCTTTTCTTAGCTTATGAGAATAATGACTTATGATCTTTTGTTTTCAACTCTTGTCATTTGACTTGTTTTTATGTCCTATCAATATTGCACAAGAAACCTGACTGGTGTTCCATAACAGACCGAGAGAGAGAGAGAGAGAGAGAGAGAGGGAGAGAGAGAGAGAGAGAGAGAGAGAGATCCAGGCATTTTTGACTCTGTTTTTAAATAATGTAAGATACGATTTTAGACACGTTTTTTAAAAAATTAATTCATGGAGCTCGTTGAAAATCTGAAACATGAAGGGAAGTGAAATCTAAAGTGTGTGTCTCAGCACTACTTGGTATAATTTGAATTTAATGGAACTGTTGGACCTCGACAGGGGTTGTTTTTTGTTTTGTTTTACCTGAAAGTATTAAAGGTCCAGTGTGAAGGGTCACATGTTCCATTTTTATTGACAAAAATAAAAAGATACAAAGTGTTTTGTTTATTTCCATAAATGAGCCCTTTATATTAACATCCGGAGCAGGTCCTCACGTGGAGGCCGCCATGTTTGTACGGAAGCCCAGAATGGACAAACTTAACACCATATGAGTGTTAATGATAACTACCTTAGATTCACCTTCATACCTGGGTGAGATGGGGCACTATTCAACTTTACCTCCAGGTGTCACCACACCCTGCATACTGTACCTTTAAGTGGTTTTAATAAGCTCTGCATAACATGTGTGTATGTTTAGCTGTTTTTTGTTTGTTTGTGTTGTTTCTGTGATAATAAAGTTGGCCTAGTTTGAATGTTATGTTTTTATCCATATGTGGATCATAGACTGTATATGACGATGGACGTAGCGTCCGTGACGTCACCCGTTGGTTTCAGCGGAGTGGTTTTGTGGCGAACTGTCCCTCGTCGCCATCTCGGTTCATTCAAAAACAAACAGAGAGGCGGAGGAACACACACGGAGCTGTGGGTCGGCTCGAGGTGCCGTCGCCTCCTCCGCGGTACGTAACAGATCGGCTCAGGTGTCAGTCAAGAGACCACGCCCCTAAATATGCGCAATTTCAAACGTCGGTTAGATTTTAAAAAGTGAGTTGGAAAAATATCCAACCCCTGTACAGTCGTCACGGTAAAACACGTGACTGATTGAGACCAAAACCGAAGTTTGTAGCAGACTTTAAACACGTTTCATTCACCTCTGAAGTTTGGCCATTTTAACATGGGAGTCTATGGGGCTTCGCTCCCTTTTGGAGTCAGCCCCCAGTGGCCAATCCATGAACTGCAAGTTCCTCGTCCGCTTCATCTGTCGGGCACCTGAGGGTGCCCCCGTATGAGCCAATGCTTTTATTTTGAAGGATCAGGGTAGAGGGAACCTAACGTGAATTTAGAGGAAAGAGCCTGGATGTTAGGTTTTTATAATATGGTTTAAAATGCTGTTAGTTTTAAAAGTGGCAGTCTGATGCTTTGACACGGTTCAGTTCATATCATTTGAATAAAAATCCAATGATTGTAACTTCTCTGTATTTGACTGTTCTCGTTTCACTGCCGTTTGGTTTTGTCACTTCGCTCAGAACCTGCGGCGACAGGCTTTTCCACTTATCTGATTAGTTTATTAATAAACTGAGCGTCCGCACGCATCCAGATCAGACCGCTGAGCTCAAGCGGCTCCGTTGGATTTCATTTATTTTGAACACTGAAGGATGCTCATAGTTTCACGAAGCACTTGGTTTCCCCCTCAGTCCACTGCTGTGAAATCGGATTCGTTATTTTGATCAAAATGTGCTGACGCGCTGACTGCCGCTAGATTGTTTTTAAACATGGCGGTTCGTGTGTTGACGCAGATGGTCGCAGTAGCCCCGCCCCCTACCCTCGGACGTGTCGGTGCCTGCCTGTAGACCAGCACTGAGTTGGTGTGTCTGGTTTGGCTCCCGTTTTGAGGGGCGGCGCCGGTGGTCCGGCGGTGGAAACACACACAAAAAAAAAAAAATGGCACCAAGTCAGACAAAAGCCCAGAACCAGCCCAGGAACCTGTTTGGCAGTAAAGGGGCACGTGAGGCGCCTGCCCCTCGGTGTTGCCTGGTTAATCCTCCCCAGGTTGGCACCGGGTTCGGTCGGGCGATCTGATAGGTGAAGGGACCAACCAGAGGAGGCGCAGGCAGTCTAATCAGTCAGCTACAAAGCCTGTGTGTGTGTGTGTGTGTGTGTGTGTGTGTGTGTGTGTGTGTGTGTGTGACGTCCCACTGAAGTCACACAGGAGGAGCAGGATTAACTGCGGGCACAGTCTTTACATTAGTGAGGTCACACTCTGTAAAGTGACACCAGCGATGACAGCAGCGGTGGAGGAGGAGGAGGAGGAGGATCTGAGTCCTGGAGGTGTGGCCTTGTGTCTGTAACGTGGCATAAGTCCAGGGTTAACTCTCCTCCCGGCTCGGCTCGGCTCGGCTCGGCCCGGCTCGGCTCGGCTCAGGTGTCCACCACGCACCTGAGAGTAATATCTGGAGATTTTCTCATCTGGAGGCTGAGAGGACAAACGAGACGGAGGAGACAGAGACGGGGAAACTCTTTCTACAGCCCTGTCATCTATTTCTAATATTACACTCAGGTTGTTCATCCGTCCGTCCGTCCATTCATTCATTCATTCATTCATTCATTTGTCAGGCCAATCATCCATCTCTCCTTTCTCCCTCCCATCCACCCGTTTATCCATTCATCCCTCCAATCTTCCGCCCATCAATTCATCTGCTCATCAGTCAATCCAACCGTCACGCCACCCATCCATAAATGATCTCATCATTCACCCATCTATCCATTCATGCAATCATCTATCCATCCACCCATACAATCATCCACCAATCCATTCATCATCCATACATACAACCATTCATGCAACCATTCATCCATCCAAACAATCATCCACCCACCCATCCAATCAACCCAAACCCAAGACATTGCCCATCTATCCATTCATCCAATCATCAATACATCCTTCCAGACATCCATCCAATCATTCACCCATCCACCTGTACAATAATGGTTGGGAGGTGAATCCTGCATTTCCTGAATTGAAGCAGTCAAATACGTAGTTTCACCTGCGCAGGCGCTTTTACTTTTGCGGCTGAGGTTTGAGCGATGAATGAAATGATGTCAAACACATGAACCTGAAGTCACAGCGGTAAAACATCATTCTGAGCTTCACGTCCTGAAAGCTGCTCGACGGGTGAACGATCTGCGTGGTCTCGGTGATGAAAGGCGAGGGGGCGCGTCGACACAGGTCACACGTTCATCACTGCAGCTTCAATTCAGCCGCTCAGATGCTTCGTCGGAGCGATTCTGTGTCGGCGGCTTGAACGGGAGGTGAAACTGAAAGTGGTTGAATCGGAGGATATTTTCAGTCCGTAGTTAAATGCATCAGCGATGCACTAAATGCAGGAAGTGACTCTGCAAATGGATCAATTAGACAATAATTGAATCAAATGCACGCTCTCATTTGAGATATTGAGCAGCTAATGCATCCGAAACAAGTCTATCGCTTTTCAAAATAAAATGCCCTCTGTCTGAATGTTTTTGTTATGGATGTTTCCCTTTACTCAGCATGAGCCACAGGGGAAAAAAAAAAAAGAAGCATTTATTAAATACTGATAAATAATAATTATAGCTCTGACTTGTCAAACACATGTATTAGACTGAGGCCGTGACCACAAACGACACACGGATCCCTAAGCGCCGAGAGTTAAGCCGAGGCGAAATACAAAACCCTCGCTTGGCCGATCTCCACTTGGACCGCAAGAAATGTTTTGGTTTGTTCGTTCTTCGTATATCGATGGAAAATATGCGCGCGGACACGTCCTCACTCAGACTAGGATTATTTTCCTCCCGGCAGAACAGAGGCCTCCTCTACGGTTTCAGGGTTCTGTGGCGAAGGCGATTCGCTCGTATACGAGGAGAAAGAAAGAGCGAAAGAAAGAAAGAAAGAAAGAAAGGGCGAAGGAAACCCGAGTGACAGTGGTTTATTGGTTTTATCGACTGGCGTGTTTTGCCAAAGCACCATAAGAAACAAAGCGGGCGATGACCCGCGTTTAAACATTTCAACAGCAGCGAGACGCGTCGGGAGCGGTGGCGTTAAAGCAAGTCAACAGAAAACCAACAACATGGAGGAGAAGGGATTGAACACATCTCGAAAACCAATGCACGAGTTGGACAGTTTTTTCGTACTCGGCAGGCAGCACGTCTTACAGCTGGCTGTAATTCTCTCTCTCTCTCCCACACACACACACACACACACACACACATTGGGAGGGGGAAGGGCAGCAGGACACACAGCAGCTATAAAGAGGGATTAGAGGAGAACACGCAGATAGTCTCATCTGAAATGCCAGCCAGCACTGTCCTGCTGCTGCTGCTGCACGTGCATCTGTGTGTGCATGAGTGTGTGTGGTGTGTGTGTGTGTGCATGAGTGTGTGTGTGTGTGTGTGTGTGTGGGTGTGTAGGGGAGAGAGGTGTGTCATCATGCAGAGCTTGGAATAGTCGATCTAGAACAAAGTGGCTCGAGCAGAGATGTGAGTTTTGAACCAGATATGGATGAATATTTATAATATTGGAGCACAGGTGAAGGGGGGCGGGGGGGGGGTTGGCTGGGGGGGGGGGGGGTTAATAAAAGGGGGCTAGCCATTTCCGAACAGCAGAGTCATGAAATGAGTGCAGCCACTGGGGGGGGGGGGGGGGGGGGGGGGTGTTAATAAAAGGGGACTCGCATGTGGAGACAGACCCAGACGGTCAGAGGGTCAGAGGAGCGACGCTCAGAAAGGTCGTAGATCCCAATGCAAGCAAACGTAGAAAACGGCTGAAATGAAACAAGTGAAGTCGCTCGAATGAGAGCGGAAGTGGAAAACAACATATTTCCGCCTCGTCCTCACGCGTGACATCAAACTTCCAGTCGAGCCACGCAGCCGATTTGACTTTCGCGTTGCCTCAAACAGGAAGAGGAGGATGGATTTCACTCATTCAGCCTTTTGTAAATCTGCCCCACAGATCTTTGCAGGCGAGCAACACGGGGCTTTGGTCATAATAGGCCTTGGCAGTTTGAAATGTGTGGCCCGCGCCGCGTGATCGCCATGACGACGACGACGACTACACAGAGGCTTTACCGGACTCATATGACTGAGGTTTCCACCTCCAGGGGTAAGTCCCGCCGTTTTCCCCGGCAAGAAAACAAGAGGGACTTCTCTTCTCCTCTGTCCCACCGTGTTGCACCAAGCTGCAACACGCAAATTCACCACTAGGTGGCACCACATGCCAAAGCAGGCGACTGCTAGCTTAATCACATCCGGTACACTTCACTTTGACTGAATGGCGATGAATGTGCACGTGTAATATTTCAATATGAAGGCGGCCCACGCGGCCCGGGAACTGAATGCTAACATTAGCAGTTAGCTATCCCCAAAAAGATGAAAGCAGGTTCTATGCCCTTACATGGAGTGCAGGGCTGAAAACGGGGTTGGCGGTAGCTCAATGGTAGAGCATAAACTTTGAATACATGAGGTTGTGGGTTCAATTCCCAGCCTCAGATGCATGTGGCTTTGAATACAAGCGTCTGCAGACTTTATAAATCTGCCAGGGCAACAAGGGGCTTTAGTCACGGCAGTTGGAAATGCCAACTTTTTCGACTAGCTGGTCACGTGACTGACGTTTTCAGCCCAGGGGACGAGCGAGTGAAAAGTGCCAAAAATACAAGGGCACTTTTCTTTTCACAGTTTTTGATCCTGCCCCGATGCCCCGTCATGTTTTCATCGTATCCAGGACTGGACGATCGAAAGAGGTTATTGAGGCTACGAATGAGATCTGTTCAATGTCAGAGAGGGGAAGTGAAACCTGAGCAACAAAAGCGGGTTACTTTTCTATTCAGGGTTGGACTCTTTGCGTCTCGCCCAGGAGCCATTTAAAAAACACTTAGAAAACACTCAAACGGAGCAAAAAGAAAAACAAACTTTTCAGCTGGAAGGAAATCAAGTCAAAGGAGGAAACCGAGGGGCTTTGGTCCCGATGTCTGTCCAAGTGCTTCACAGGAGCGGAGCAGAGACGCCGGCGGACTGTTAAACACAGGTGCTGGAACGACAACGCGCTCTCACTCACATCAAGAGAAAAATAAAAACAGCTTCCACAGAGTATTTACATATTTCAGTCAGTGCACAACGGAGCGCTCCTCCGTTTTCTGTTTTAAAAAAAGGTTCGACAGCGTGAGTCGAGGAATGCTTGTGTTTAGAATCGCTTCTTAATAATTGGTCTTGGCATCAGGACGTTGGTGCCCCCCACCACCACCCCCCCCCCTCCCCGGGACGGCACCTTCCTCATTAAGTCACAGACAGGGCCGTTTGTTTACATGCACCGCGGCGAGCTCTGGAAGGTCCCTGCTCGTACCGAGTCACCCGGCCTCCATCCAATAATATTCATGTGACTGTCAGTGGCCGAACCACAGGCAGGAACCGCGCACGCAACTTTCAGACATAGATGGGTTTTGTGTTGTGAAAAAGGAGAAACATGCAGAGTCGGGACGGGACCAGGGGGAACTTGTAGAAACAGAACTATCTTTGTGATGTGGGAAACGTATCTGATGTGGTTTTTATCACATCAAAGAAAACGGAAAAAAATAAAAGATAAAAAATACCAGTGCGGTTCCTCACTTCTAAACGATCCTCCAGAACCTTATTTTTTTTTTTTTTACATTTGACCTCATTACCTACATTTTCAGGATCCATTTCCAGGTAAACCAGAAAAACTCAGCTTGTAAAAAGATAAAACGGACCCAACAAAAAATAAAATAAAATAAAGGGGTGACAGTGGCGGTTGGTGTGCAACACAGCAATCAGGAAAATACACTGTTTATAGGAGGAGGTGTGGACATGGAACGTAAGAGAATATAAAAACAGAATCATTTGGCATTTGATTGTTTACGTCAGAACACAGAAAACAAACCAAGTCTTTGTTTCACTTCACTTTGTCTTGAAGTGATTCCTTTCGTCCGTTTCATCTGTCGCGCGCCGCGGTCCGGTTTGGCGCCTATTTCCGAGCGCGCTGCTTGGACAGGCGCTTCATGAAGCAGCAGGTCACCGTGGCGATGATGACGATGCCCACGAACAAGGCGGAGGAGACGCCGATCACCAGAGGGATGAGGAGGAGGTCGGCAACTGGAGGAGAGATATTAATATTGAATATTATTTCCGTTGCACCAGTGGAAGTAGAAACATCCAGGGTTTGGGGATTTGATTGGTTTATCGGTTGTTGTTTTTTGTTGTTTTTTTCAAAATAAAATTCCAAATGTATGGATTCAGCATCTTATAAATTCTAATAACCCTCTTCCTCACTTGGGACTGAGTCAGACTTAGCATTTAATCAAAAGTCACCTTGGGCTTTGGGAAGTTACGATTACATTTCCACTGCTTTTTTAATATTTCATGGCTCATTCGTGAAAACCAAATATTTGTTAATGACCCAGTTCATGATTCATGATTTGTCCACAAGGACCCAGACTAGTTTTTCCTGTTTATTCTAAATTGCTGTTGTCAGGAAATTACAATTTTACTCTGGAGAGGAAGTAGAGAAATGAAGCTCCTGTCTAAATATTGAAGATGTGAAAGGAGACTTGTTCTGCAGTCTGCTGAGGGAGGGGTGAAGGGACGAATCAATCCACTTCAAACGTCAAGGCAGCGCTCAAGGTCGAGAGTAAATACTGGGAATCTCCATTTACATTTACTGACCAGAGACGGATCGAACCCGACTCTGATCCCCGTTTGATCCGCAGGTTTGATCCCGGATCAATCCGATTAGAGGAGAGAGAGCGGGGGGGTGGTGGCGGGGGGGGGTAGTGCAAATCCTGCCCCTGAACCCTCCAACCTCCCAAAACACGAATCTAAGAGCGGACACTCACCTCGAGCATACAGGTAAACGGTCACGGCGTTCGATTCCGCTCTGGCTCCCGTGTTGTACCAGCCTCCGTGCGGGTCCTGACCGAACGCCTCGGCGTGGCACACGTACATGCCCTGATCCTCGATGGTGGCGGCGTGCACCCTCAGCCTGTAGCTGACGGTGGACAGGCGGTCCACGCTGATCTCCGTGTTGTTGACGTAGATGTTGGAGACGCCGTCGTACATGAGGGCGGCCACCAGCGCCGGCTTCACCACCGCCGGAGGTTCCGGCAGGGCCACCTCAGCCGAGGAGGCTTCCGGCCCCCGCTTGAACACCGGGGCGGGGATGGGCCACCGCAGCCACTGCACCTGGACCTGGGCGGGGCCTGTGGTGGTGACGGTGGCGTTGCAGATGAGGGTGATGGTGCTGCCTCTTTTGAGCAGGGGGCCGCGGGGCAGCTGAGCCACGGCTGACACCACCACATCTGGGGAGGGAGGAGGTACAGTTTTAAATATTTAAGTGTCAAAGTAGAGGGAAAATGAAAGAGAAGTTCTTTATTTTATACTTTATATATTACATCAGATTAATTAACAGATTAAAATTGAAGAGATTACAATATTTGTAGAAGAGGGAAAATAGCTGGAAGAGACACAGAAGAGCTGGAGAGCGCAGTAGAAAATCGCAATTTTGGTTTCTTCAATTGTACGATATTAATTCAAATCATCTGCATTAAAAAATATAATGAACCTTTTCCATGTGGCAATGACATGCAAAAGAAAATGAAAATGAATAGCTGGAAAGTGTTACAGAATATTTAACTGTATTTTACACAATATTAATTAGGATATTGTGGATTTTTTTTAAACGTATCACCTTCTTCAAGTGGCACTGACGTAAAAAAATGATATTGGTAACAATTTTTAAAAATCAAATAAAAAATTACGAAATAGTGGTCATGATAAAAAAATTGCATAAAGGAATTGACTCAAAATGTTTTTAATTCAACAGACAAAATCTAACAACTGCACTTTACACCTTTATTTCTATCAAATATAAAAGCTTGGAATAATTCTTCCTTTTCACTCTCCATCTAAAACCGCCCGTGTGTCCCTGAGGACATGACTCACCTTTGGTCTTCAGGTTGACCGTGACCCCCTCCGACCTCTGGGTGAGGGTCGCCGCAGTGGACGGGCCCGGGTTCCTCCTCCCGGCGTACACGCTCACCACACAGCGGTACACGCCGGTGTCGGAGGGCCGGGCGGAGAACAGCTTCAGCGTGTACTTCCCCTCCGCCGCTTTCTCCATGGAGCCGCCGCTCGCTCTGCTGAGGTCGTCGCCCCAGCTCACCACGCCATCTGCGCTCATCCGGGCCACCTCCACCTGGAATACCGTGTTATACATTTTGATTTACAGTCGGTAAATCCTCAATGTTACCCCCCCCCCCGCCCCCCACTACCAAAAAAAGTAGGTCATGGCTTAGCAGAGTGGTGACGTCAAGTAAACATCAACGTCATTGAAAACTTCTGTTCCGCAGAGGGAAACAACATTGTTTTGGGTTTTTTTTTTTTGATGAATAGTCCAAACGCTCCCAAACGGGGGGTTGGCAGTGGCTCGGCGGTTAGAGCAGTCGCCTTTGGGATGGAGGGTCACTGGTTTGAATCCCACTTGGACCCTGCTGCAGGGCCACTGGCCCTGACACTGACATCCCCAATGGCCCTGTGTGCACTGGTAGAAATGCCGCCCCCCCCGACCCAGATCACTGGATAAGCGGTTGAAGATGGCATGACATGATATGACACGACGTTCCCAAACGCCTCCAGCACTTGAACGCACCACACCGGCAAATGTGTCAAACTTCCTCCATGTCTGTTTCTGAAGAACAATCACGAAACAATAATGGAAGTGACAAAAAACATGTGAGGCTTAATGGCGACTATGATGGATTACCCGTCGGTAAGTACATTACAAATTACACTCACCATCGAATCGACTCGGTCATTTTTCTATTATTCATAATCTGCACAGTATCTTATAATTTACCTTGATTTACAGGCTTGTCATTATAAAACATTTCATCATGATGAAGTGATGACTGTTCAAAATACAGCATGGTTTCAGCCATTCACTCATTAATGTAAACGTTCATACAGAGCATGGGTAAGAACACGGGGGCCATTTGGTGGTTCTTGCGCACGGACCCGTCAGCCAGCGTGGAACATGTGGATGGAAAAAAACTGGAATCAAACCACTAACCTCCCGGTGAGAGGACAACCGCTCTCACCCTTGAGTCACCAGTTGACACCTTGACATGCACACTTGAAGTGGCTACATCTTCACTAAAGGTTTTATGAGGACAGACTGGAGTATGTGCAGTACGTCTCCCCTCCAGTAGGTGGTGATATGTCTGTTTTTAGCCTGATCTTTTTCCAATTGACTTACACAAACTAAAAGAAAACCCATAGTTGGCAGTGGTTAGCCATTTTAGTAGAGTTGAGACAAAGGTTGTGATGTCATCCAAAGACACGTGACATAGCTTTAAGCCCTTATTTGCGATGCTAACATTTCATGCTATTTGACTTTCGGGGTCAAAGGCCAGCTAGGCAACTTGCACCACACAAGAAAAAAATAAATCCCCGATTCGAATTGTTTTCAAGACGTAAAAATGAAAGAAAAAAAAAAGTACACAAACATGGATGGCTATTTACGCGCCAGTGCTCAGAGGTTCAATGTACAATGCAGCTTTACACACCCCTGAAAAAAAAAAACAGGTGCTGAGTCAGCGTCTAGACTACAGAAGCGGGCGAGAAGAATAAGGAATTAGCACTTTCATACAGGATGCCGTGTTTCCATCACTACCGATCCAAGCTGCAGTCGATGGAAACTCATGTCAACAGCAGCGCTACGTGACCAGAGAGTGTATCCAATCAGATGTTAGTGGGCGTTTTTTGTTTTTTTTTACCAGCGGAAAAGAAACGTTCAAGTCCGAATGACTCGTACCTCAACTCCTCCGCTGCCGACGTCGTCGTTGCTCACAGACCCCCGCTTCATCCACTGAACCAGCACGCCCGAGTTCACCTCGGCCGGCAGCCCCAGCACCTCGCAGGTGAGGATGAGAGGGGAGCCGATCTGCAGGGTCACCTCCCCCCGGGGTGAGGACGTGACGCTCAGGGACTCCGCTGGATGGACACAGGGGGAGAGAGAGAGAGAGAGAGAGAGAGAGAGAGAGAGAGAGAGAAGAGTTTGATGAGGGTGTGGGGAGCTGAAATGTATCCTGGTTAAAAACCTCAAACCAGCACTTAGAAACTGAGGCAGATCGTCTCAGGGCGGCGTGATGTACTGAGCCACACTTCAGCGGTGAGGCTGTGAAGCCTCTATAGCGCATCGCATGTTCAATGGCGGGGATGATAATGGATCACCACCTCCACAGAGCCAGAGTGACGTCAACATCCCACACTGCTTATTATAGTATGTGTTAAAATGGAGCATAACGGAACAGGATATTAGTATTTTCCATATAGACTTCACAGGACGCCCCCGTATCAGAGGGAACAAATATGTGGGTCCAGGCCACGATTACGTCACACGTTTGGCGCAATGACGGATGAAAGGGGCAGTGTGTAGGATTTAGCGGCATCCAGTGGTGAAGACACCCGACGGCAGCCTTCGTTTACCATTGAAACTCGCGTTTGTCCATTATGGGCTTCTGTAAAAACAACGTGGCAGCCTCCAGAGGGAGGAGCCCCGATGTAAACATATAGTAAAGTTGGGTCATTAATGACTCGTCGCCATCTGCTGCTCGTTAGCGACCAGGTCTTTAAAGGCCTGTAAAAGCATGAGAATTCACAAGTTTATTGCTGCCGCTTATATTGTATAAATAAATAATGTCTAAAGTCCCTTAAAGGCCCGTGTTAAGCACAGACCTTATTTCAGGCCAGTCACCTAAGATCCTTAGATTGAATAACTTACTTTCACATTGCAGAACTCATTCCTCATACAGATACATACACACACACACATATATATATATATATATCTATCTATATCTATATATATATATATATTAGTGACCTTGGCTACACGCCTGGTCTTGTCTGAACATGCATCTGTCTCCTTCCCGTTGTTAGATACACTGTGTTCCACTTGACCTTAAAAACTCTTTCGTGTTATTTACTAACACTATCACACCATTATCACGTTTTCCATCATCTCCATGGGTCATAACCTCAGGCACAGTCATGCGGCAACAAGAGCAAAAGTAACGAAGTTGTTGTGTTTACAGATACAGGATGACGCTTTGAAATAAATGCAGCACAAATGATCCCGTTTTAAATGTGTTTGATTCTTCGTTTTCTAAATCAACAATTCAGTCCCGGTGTTCCGAGATAGTCATTAACCCCACAAGGTGCAACTCTGAGTCAGACGTTGATGAGAGGATATGAACTGTGGTGATACTTGCTGAGCGAAGCCTCATTTTCACACCTCTCCAAACGCAGACAGCTTCTCTGTCTGCTTCTCAATAGACTCATTATTTACGCCGACAACAGCAGACGTGGCGGAGCATTGTACGAGTCAGACAAGAGAAAATACACAATTAAGTTGTGCTCGTCAGCGTGTGTGTGTGTGTGTGTGTGTGTGTGCGTGTGTGTGTGAGAGACACAACGCCTCCATTGATGAATCAACTCCAGCCTCTATTTAATCACCACACAGAGAGAGAATGACCTAAATAACTTTTTATCTCCCTGTGAATTTGGCTCTAATGAGTTTCTGCGCCTTTGTTCCTGAGGAATGAAAAATATAAACAACAACATCTTCGATGAGGCTGAATATCAGGGCCCATATGAGGTATGTCGCACACTATTGGGTTTTATTATTTATCAATCGCTGATTGAAGTTAAAAGATGTGCTGCTTTGGCTCCACCGAAGCCGAGTGTCTTCCCCCGTTCTGTTATCATCACTCACGATTCTGCTACACTTAAGGCCCCGCCCATACTGATCTGATTGGCTAGATCAAGGGTGTCAAGTGTAACATTCAAAGCGAAGACTTCAGAGTGCTCTTTTTGCACCGACACAAATGGAGACATTTGGAGTTGTTGTCGTTTATAGGTCATGATGCTATGATTTCCCTGGCCCCGCCCACTTGGGCCGTATGTGGCCCCTGAACTAAAATGAGTTTGACACCTCTGGGGCTCGATGTCACATGGGTAATAGCCAATCAACACTTAAAGCTTGGTGTCATTGACGCTAACACTTCCAGTTCCCTTGTCTCTAAGTTTATTTCTTTCTTGTCGTACGTCATTATATGTAATGATGCCGACGTCCGTGGTGGAGACTAACATTATAACATCATATCTATACTTCAAAAATCATCTAAGTGCGTCATGAGCGTTGAATGATAAATATTCGTATCAGGGTGTAAAGAGTACAAAGTGGGAACCAGCGAAAGTAAAACATTAACACTTCCTCCTCTGAGCAAACAGACCAACATACACGCGAGGTCGACTTCTGTTTCCAGCGAGAGTTAGAGGAAGGACCGTGTGGCTCTGAAAGCAATGGAGAGAGAGGGGGGGAGAGAGAGAGGGAGGGAGAGAGAGAGAGAGAGAGAGAGAGAGAGAGAGAGAGGGGGAGT
>JAFBJT010035007.1:56058-66669 GCA_016785325.1 Chascanopsetta lugubris | reverse complement strand
AAGTCATCCTCTCCAAGGTGGAGGAGGGGGTGGGGGGGGGGATTACTTAATCCTTCAGATCTGCACGAGCGCTCCAGAAATTAAACTGAGCCGAGCGGCCAGGCAACCAACAGGCAGGCAGGGCTCCAGCTGCCAGGCCAGTCTGCTATCGACCTTTCAAATCCGCCCGGGTGATCAACGAGGGAGCGCAGCACGCAGCACCGCAGCGCGCAGCGCCGCAGTCATGTAGCCGGGCGGAGCTGCAATCACTCGGCTGAGAGGAAATTAATTGGTTCCTGTTTTGATTGATGGATTGTGGGTTTTTTTTTTTTTTGGTTTTTTTTTTAAACCTACGAGACGAAATGTAATTGTCTCAGATCCATCCTGGATTTTCAAGAGTAAACAGATGATTAATAAAATAATAGTGTCAATCAAAATGAGATGGAACTGGATGCTTTTTGCACTTCCACCAAAGAGGTATGATACCTTTTCATCTCTGGCTGCTGCAGGTTCCTTGAATAGACATATGATATATTTCAATGTGGTTTGACTAATGATGCATTGTGTGAACTGGATATAAGGGATGTACGTAGCTTTGAAGCAAAAAAGGCACAGTGGCCAAACAGCGGTACTGCACCTTATGTGTCAGTCACTTGGTACCATGACCCTAACATGACTTTTTTCTCATCAGTTGTTATGAGGCTCATCACCAGGAACAATTATCTTGTAATATTTGTTCATTATTATAAATAAATGTATTATTTTTATTATGATAATAATAATAATTATTATCATTAGTCCTTGCACATCCCTCATTTGTATTAGGTTATTCCAGGTTGATTCTAATCTTCTCTCCATTACGTTGAATGGACGTCTTAGCTGCAGGGAGAGAGGAGGATGCTGGTGCGCATGCTCTGTGGGCCTGATAACATGCACGTATACATGTGGGAGTGTGGACGTTTCTCTGTGCATCATGTGCCAATGTGTAGCTTTCAAAGCAGCATCGAGCTATAAAAACACATGTTAAACAGTGCTTTATCAGGTCAAATGCATCTATGGGTTTAAACCCTCGGGGGAGGCGGGGGGGGGTTGTACAGTGACTTAATCACCTGCCTATCCACACAGTCAGAAAACTGCTAAGTCAGCACACCAGTCAGCTAGCCAGCCAGCCAGCCAGCTCGACGTACGTAGTGAAGTGAAAACAAACATCTAGAGCCGGAGTCTGCAATCTGGAAAAAAGAGTCCAGTGGACTCAGCAGCTCTGAAAACCAGGCCGCCTGACGGACGCCAGCTCCTTGGCAACAACAGCGAGAGGATCGGGAGCCATGAGCCGATGGGTCGAAACCCAAACGTCAGATGTTTGAGTTTTATTGTCCCTGATTTACTTTGTAACCAAAAGAGCCCGGTTTATTGCAGCATGAGCTCGTTCCTCGCTGCGCTAAATTGCCTGCAGTAACATTTTATCACCGACCTCTGCGCCATTTCAATTTATGTTATTCTTGACGAGTGACCACGGCGGAAAAATAACACCGCCGACGTGGGGGGGGGGCACGTTCCGCGCCACACTGACCTAGTTGCTGGACGGTCAAGTTGCCGATGTCCAGCGTCCTCTGGGCGATCTTCTGCCACGAGCGATTGGGGTCCCGGATCCACTGCGAGGCCTCGCAGAAATAGGAGCCGGAGTCGGCGGGCTGCACCGCCCTCATCCTCATCACGTACACGCCCAGCCCGCCCTCGCCGTTCCTCTTCTCCAGCGTGATCTCGCCGTCGTCGTAGCGCTTCTTGTACGAGCGCCCGGGGACGATGCCCAGCAGGTTGTCGATGGTGATGATCTCCCGCACGGTGCTGACCTCCCCTCCTCCGGCGCTGCTCCCGGGGGCATCTGCGGCGGCGGCGACACCACCGCCGCCGCCGCCGCCGCCGCCGCCGCCGCCACGCTTCCCAAACGTGATGGACAGATGGGTGAGTTGCTCAGACTGGATGCCGGCTGAGCACGTCAGCGTTAACTCAGCTCCCTCCGGCACGGGCTGGCCCGTGAGCGAGCGGGTAAAGCTGATCTGGAGTGTGTCGGGGATCACTGTCGATGTAAATAGAAGACACACACACACAAACACACACACACACATGCACACACACACACACACACACACACACACGCACAATTACATTACATCAAGCTGCAGGAGCCAGATGGGAGGAAAACAAATATGTCAAATGTAATTCCTGTCGCCTGCGTGCTGCTGAGACAATTCCGTGTTTAGAGGCAAATGATGAGTGTAGGACAAATGTGAAAGATGCTGAGGGCGAGTCTGAGCCCTCCACCATCCTTCAGCTCCTTTAGCTCCTTCAGCTTTGGCCACTAAAGGATGGAGGATTAACAAGCGTGCCATCGAGAAGTAATGCCCAGCAGCACAACCCAAGGCATTTCATACACACGGAGAAGGATAGGTGGAAAAAGGCTCCGTAACAATTTGGACGGTGCCGAAGTCTGGTAAACATGTGCGGGACGGTCTGGGTAAGTGGATCCGAGTGTAAGTGGAGCTCGTGGAGGGGAAGAGAAACAGAAAGGAGGCTACTCGCTGCGGATGGTGGAGTATAAATGAGTGACTAGAGAGAGGAATGTGGTCGAGCACCAAGTTAAACACACGCGGTCGTTCATCGCGGGAGAATCTCCTTCATCGGGCTGATGGAGGGCGGAGACACGGGAACGGTGATGTCAGCACAACTCGACCTGGACACGTCGCCACTAAACTGTGACTGTGTTGTCATCACTGGAGCTTTGTGACCGAAGGATGGTGCTTGAATACAAGGGTTTGGTTTGTTGTGTCGTTAAAGCTCCGCATCTCTAACATTCAACGACGAGCAGAGATGAGGAGACAAGAAATTGGACTGGAAAAATTGGAAAACACTAGAATTTATGTTTGAATATTTTCAGATAACAGCTGATAAGGGCGAACTCTCTATGAAGTCAGAGTGATCGGATTGTTGTTATATCATGTGCGTTCTATTCAGTGATCCAACGTGCTCCATCCATCCTATTCACTTTGTGCTGTCCATGAATCCATTCATTCCTATACATTGTACCAATACCTCTGTCATCCAACCATCATCAATCATCCATCCATCCATTGTCTATTCGTTCCTAACCACCCATCTATTCATCTCTTGATGAGAATAAATCTATTCATTCCTATCCATTACACCTCTCTGTCATCCATCCATCCATCCATCCATCCATCCATCCATCCATCCATCCACACATCATCCATCCGTCCGTCTGAGTAGGAAAACAACGATTCCACTTTCTCCTGTCTTTATACTTTATGCCGCACATTTCCATCGGCATCAAAACACTTCGGTGTCAAAGTCAGGGTTAACACGCAAACAAAGAGTTTTATAGCGCTCCATCTTTCCTCTCTTTGTTGTAAAGATAATAAAAGAGAAGAGGCAGGTACAGACTCACTCACTCCCTCTTGCTTTTTTTCAGAAACCTGTTACTGCGACTGCACAGTTCCCAGATCAGTGACACATGAATTCCTGGCCCCTCCCTCACACGTAGTTTTGCCTCGTCTATCTCACTTATTGTGTGTTTCATTTGGGCTCTGACGCTGACTAATCCTTATTGCCCCTTGGGGATAATAAAGATAATCCATCCGTCCGGGACATATGGACTGACACACTGTTTTGGAGTGGGATTTGCCAACAATGACAGAAAAGCCTGATTTTGCATTCATTTACATGTATGTAATATCTTACCTTTGACTGTTACACTGCCACTGTAGTTGCCCTGGTAGACAGCGTCCGTGCTGGGCGTGTAACACTCGTACTTCCCCTGGTCCTCGGCGCGGAGTCTCTGGATCACCAGTCGCACCGCGTCCCCGGAGTCCCTCTCCACTCTCACCTCCCCGTTCCGCACCCGGGCCTGGAAGGGCTGGTAGGGGAAGCCCTTGTCCCTGGTGGAGACCACGCCCATCTGCATCCCACCTGAGTTGTCCCTGTACAGGAACCACTCAAACTCCTGGGTGCGCGGGCCCTCGTACCCAGACACCAGGCAGGGGAGGGAGAGTGGGAACCCCGCCACGCGGTACAGGGGTCCGGCGGGAAGGGTTACGTCGCGACACAGGGCGCACTGCAGCACTGTGGAGGACAAATATTGAGAGAGAGAGAGAGAGAGAGAGAGAGAGTGGATGAAAGATGTGACAAGGGGGGAAAGTAATGGAAACAGAGTCCATTTGAGTGGGTCATGGTTTTGCCTCGCAGCGTGTTTGGTACATGAACCCATGATCAATAACCTGAGCTGATGACGGGCTAACAGGGAATCGATACAATGGATGATGCAGCTGTAGAGGGGCCCGGGCCGGGCCTCATATACACTAATAGTGTGTTGTTTCATAAATGGAATGCAATTGTCTCAGAGGGCTTCCTCACTCTTCACGATTCTGAGTTTGATTTAAAGGAACAGTGCACGAAAAACAAAACTAAGGTCCCAATATCGATGCTGAGTTTTCATAATAATAATCTTTGTTTCACAGACACACCTATGATCAATGATTATTTACAGTATCGGTTCATCAGCTGACCCTTTTCCCAATTATTCGTTCAGTCAAAAACGACTTCAAATGATCAGATCAATAAGTCAGATATTATCACATTATTTATTTTAAGAACCAATCCATCAATAAAAGCATCAATGTTCATATAGTATTCCTATCTTTCCAGTAATCACAATAAGTGCATTTAATTAAAAATGAGCTCTGTCTAATGCATAAATCAACATGGAGCACTGTTCTAAAAATAGAACTCTCCAGGGCAAACCACTGGCAGCTCTGGAGTTCTGATGAGGAGGGAGCGATCAATAACATTTATTTAAAAGACATGACACTGGACCAGTAGAGCACCTAGTATTTTTGGCAGTATCAGGTGCTGATATATGTACTGGAACATTTCTAAATACAATACACTTTCATGTACCGTACGTACACCTGAATTACTCAGTGGTATCAATTTACCTAATTCCGTGACAAATAACTACATTCCACACAACGTGTGATCAAATAAAAGCAGGTAGTGAACACATTTGTTACGCTATTTACACAGAGATTAAACTACTGAATTACAGAAATGCACGGGACAAAAGGTCACAGAGCGCAGGATACGGGAAATAAACAAAGCAAATAAGAGCAGGCTACAAAAATACAATATTGTATTTTTTACGAACTGCACCTTTAAGCCACAAGGAAGAGAAAATGCCTGGTTCAATGGTCTGTTTTGCCCCAGGGTGGAAACCCACCAACTTCCAGGTCTGGGCGTCATTACACTTCATTGTGTCATTGTCTCCTTATTTGGCAACATGACCTGCTCCCCCCTGGAATCTCTATGGAGCAGTATTGGGCAGAGACCACCCCGCATTACTGCAGCAGTGAACCTGACTTTCAAAGCCTCAGGTGCTGAAACTTCTCCTTCAACAACTAACTCTCTCTTGATGATTGTACTTCCATAAAAGGTCCATGAGTCATTTGAAGGTAAGTGACATTTTTAAAGGTCCCTGACGCACGAAAGGGGACTTTGCACTTCATCATTTCCTCTTTCATCAGAATTCTAATCTGAGACGAGCTGAAGTCACCGCGCAAACAAAAAGGAAAAAAAAGGAAATGTCAATGTATAAGAATGGCAATAAATAAAGAATAGTTACTGCAGAGAGACAAATTTCCCCTTCTGCTATAGGCTGCTGTCGATCCAACATGGCGGCGTCCATAGAAAGGACCTACACAAAGTAAATTACTGAAAGCAAATGATTACATTTATACCTTCAGGAAATTATACACTCTCAAATACACCAACATAATAATGTTAAAGTTCATTTCTGGCAGTAGAAGTGGAAATAATTTCACCTCATTTGAACACACTGCACCTTTAAAGGTGCAGTGTGTACGATTTGGTGACATCATATCGGTGAAGTTGCATGTTGTGTCCATCACCTATCCGATCCCTTCCTTACATGCAGAAGAACCTATGGTAGCTCTCGGTTGTCATTGAAGTAAGTATGTCCACTCTGGGCTACTGTAAAAACATGGCGGCCCCCTGTAGAGAGGAGCCGCTCCTGATGTAAATATACGTCAAAGGCCTCATTTTAGGGTCATGAAAACAGCAGCTGTTGACACATCCATAGAAATGTCAGTAAATACTTGTTTTACATACGAATAGAAGTGAGAACACTTTTGAACACGCTGCACCTTTAAGACTGGCTGAATGCTAATCCAACCGAATGCAGATGAGTATCTCTATGCAACAGTCAAACAACACACAACACACCCACACACCAACCGACAGTGACGGAGGGAACCACACCCGTCCCCTTAAAGCCGCACCCACCTGAACGAGAAAAACCCGACAGGTGGGTTCCGACGCGCCCCCAGACGCGTACGTGAGGGCGGGCGCATCATTCCTAAAAACAACTGGAGCTTTCTCACAGACCAAACCTCAGCCCCCACGACAACAACAAACCCACGGATAATGACATGGGAGACTAGCGGGGCGGTTTAAGCGGATCAAGGCCTAATTAACACTGTGCTCGGGCTGATAGGCCCGGGGGACACCGCCGCTCGTCACAATGCACAATTCAGTCTGGGTTGGAAACAGTGCCGGGAGAGAGAGGCTGAGCGTGGCCAGGGAGGGAGAGGGGTGGGGGAGGGGGGAGGGGTGGGCAAGGGGGGGGGGGTTGAAGTTTCTTCTGAGGGACCCACAGAGACGAGCACCAGCATATAATTCAATCCCGTAAAAGCCAGACTGTTACAGAGGATTCATGTAATTATTCAAACTGAAAGTGGGGGTGAGGGGGGTTATTCAAACTGAAAGTGGGGGGGGGGGGGGGGGGGGGATTATAAACTGTGTCATGTCAGTTATGTTTACATTCTTCTTCTGTCCAAACTGTCACATTCAACTTTTGGCAAAATGTCAAATCTAATGGAACGGATTTATTGCCTCCTTAAATTTCAAATGTATCTTTAACGAGTGTTTATGTTGAACTTTTAAAGGGCCCTTAACTTAGGTCAGCGGAACGACACAAACGCTATTGGGCAGATCCACAGTGAAACTTGGCAAAAGGGGCGTGGTTTGATGACGTCAGAGAGGAGCCTGTTCAAGTTCAGGTTTTGATCTCTTGGGCATTTTCCACATTGTCATGACAACAAGTACGATTGAGTATAAACAGCTGACATTTTGTTTTGGTTCAAATAACATGGCATCTGCATTTTAACAGCGCGCTCGACACATATTGTCTTTTACTGATAATGGTCCAACATGGCCGCCTCCATAGAGACCACCTGCCCCTGATGTAAAGAGGATGAGTTCTCAAGCAGCTGTCACTGAATTTCAAAATTCAAGATGAAAAGGTGCAGTGTGTAAGATTTGTGAGATTACATACTGACATTTTCATTCATCTATAATCACATAAATGTTTTATTTTTTGTCCTTTACCCTAAAATGAGCCCATTAATGTACATTTACATGAGGGGGGGGTCCTCCCTATGGAGGCCGCCATCTTTGCACAGTAGTAAAAGTGGACGTACTAAACATCTTTTGAGTTTTATTGACAACTGACAGGTTCTCCTGTATGTTCAGAAGGGTGAGGTGATGGATACAACATGCAACTTCACCTCTCAAGGTCACCAAACCTTACACACTGCACCTTTTCATATCACTTTGTGAGAATGTGAGAACCGATGTAACAGTGTTGCCATGGTAACCTGATTCATCACTTCTACAACATCTCAATTCAGGAGATGGCTCCCGACGGAAATGTCGAATTGTTTAGTTTTGCCATAGACAAACCTGGCTACGCTAATATGCTAACATGCTAACGATGGAGAGATGACGAGACAGGAAATAGCATTAGCGTAAAATGGAGAAAAAGAAATGCTGTGTTACCCATTAGTGCTGAATACCACAACCAATCAGAACTGCAGCCGGATTACAACATGTGTCTGTTGACCCTGAAGTGAATGTCGATCAACCTCATCCTGATTGCGCACGCACACACACACACACACACACACACACACTCTCACCAACAACATAACAAATGGATGAATGGATGAATGAATAAATAGGTAGATAAATGGATGAATTGAGTAGAAACGCCCCTATATTTGACTCAATGAGCAGTGGTACCCCCCCCCCCCCCCCCCCCCCACACACACACACACACACACAACAGGTGCCCCTTCTCTCTGTTTGAGCCCCTGGCCCTCAAACATCCCGAGTGCGGCTGTGGCCTGAATTACATTGTTTACATTACAACTGACATGTAAACAGGCAGCTCGTGTATTACATGCAAACAAACAATCACGTTAATGCACAGGATGTAACAGATGGAGCTCCTGCATGGAGCTGTGTTGTGATCAAACAGGTACCTGCACCACACACACACACACATTCACACACACGCACATGGAGAGAGAGGCTGCACTCACCCCACAGGAAAAAGAGGAATAATGGTGTTTGCGTGGAGGCCATCGTCGTGCTCCTCATCTGCCCCCCCGGAGTCCCGCTGCTGCTGCTGGATTAGTCCGATTTCTCTCTCCGTGATTCTCCTCCGCGCGTTTACCGCCGATCATACTTCACCCACTGCACACACACACACACACACACACACACACACACACGAGAGCGAGGATTACATCAAAGGCAACATGCGTTACAGTGCAGCAGATTTGGCGCCATCATCAAAGCATCAAAGAATTCATATTAGCGCGAAAACAAACATTGCAACGGAAGTGAGGAACCTGTGCGGCATCTCCCCGTCAGCTCGTCCGCGGCTCCATTGTTGTTGTTGTGATGACTCGGGTGATCGTCTCGAGCCGTGCAGTCCGGACACGGAGCGGTTTGGCATCACAGGGGGTTGGTTATTTTCAACCGGAATAGAAGGAGGAGGAGGAGGAAGAGGAGGAGGAGGGGGAGGGGGTGGGTGAGGAGGTGGAGGAGGAGGAGGAGGAGAAGGAGCAGGAGGAGGCGGGATGGCTGGTAATGAAAGGGGGAGGAGCCTCTATGCAAAAACAGAGACTAACAAGCGAGGGTGGGGCGGGCGAGGGGGGCGCTGGTGCCATTGGTCAGAAAAGGGACGATGGCATTTTGAACCAATGACAATAGAAGGAAGGAGGAAATGAGGGTCAGGTGGCATTAAACCGCAAGAGGGCGCCAGAGAGAGACAAACAAGCAGGCCGCCGTACACAGGGCTGAGGTAAGGAGGGTCAGCGATAATAATAACAATAATAATAAGGATAATAATAATAATAATTATTATAATAACAACAACAACAACAACAATAATAATTGGACTATCATCGTAGTATATAGTATATAATGAACGAATTGGTGGATGTATACTAATAGTAATCCATGCATGTTTATGATTATGTTGATATATCATTTTAAAACATATATACTTTGTAGAAAAAATGAAGACTTTCAGTTACTTATTCTTTGATTGGATTTGATGGATTATCAGATAGAAATAAATGCTACTATAAATACTACATAGTAATAATCCCCCATAAGCCTCAAAGCATTAGATGTGTATATATAGACACAGATAAACGTATATATACCATTATTATTGTAATGTTTTCATTAAATAGGACCTTTGCTGTATCTTCCAGTGATCTGTCAAAAACCAGTGAAAACTGCAGCTGTCAGATAAAAACATAAAATAGCAAATATTATACCTTATACTAGAATGTTGAAATGTAGAACTGGTTTGCGCAGAAATCCTTGAAATAGTCAAGAACACTTGACCTGTTTGACTTGGTTTGTATGAGAACACTTCAGCAAATGTATTTGCTCATTTCACAAGTTTCTTCAATGGAGATTTTTGTTTGTTTGTTTTGGAATGTGAATAAAAAAAGCCTTTTATTTTGCATATATCAGAGTAAGAAAGTACTCTTTCCTTGTAAATATGAGGATTACAGGCTGTTCAACGTGACAGGAAACACATTTTCACACTAGATCTGTCTGTGCATGCACTGATGTGTGACTGCACTTCACAGCGCATTCATCTAGAACAACAGGTCTGTTTCCCACAGAGACTGAGACGAGTCACAACAAGAGAAGCGTAAATGATTTTTTTAATTTAATAATTGAAATAGATTCTGTCAGTTCTCTGCCTTTCTGTCATGGCAGTGGGATGTTTTAAATGATGATAACATCAGTAATACAAAATAAATGTGTCTCTTTTGCTGCTAGAATTTGAGTGAAGAAAATCTCTCGCTCTGTTATTTTTGTGTTTGCTCTGTTTTGTATTTGTGTGTTTTTGTGCAGATATGTGTGCGGGGAAGTATGCCTGCATTTGTGAGTTTGCCCTTTAGCTGTGTGCAGGTATACTGTGTGTGTGTGTGAGAGAGAGAGAGAGAGTGAGAGAGAGAGAGAGAGAGAGATGAGTGAGGGGAGTTGGAGGGGGCTATTTATTTCCAACCACCAGATGGCGACATTCAATTGCCATAGTTAAAGCTCTGAGCTTTTGCATCATGTACCTGGGCCTTTACAACACCTCAGAGAAAGTTTGATAATGATGTCAATTAAAGAACATTTCCATTGAAATACTAAGAACATTCTATCTATTTATTTTCTTTGGGTGTT
>JAFBJT010035007.1:34785-52285 GCA_016785325.1 Chascanopsetta lugubris | reverse complement strand
ATTACGAGGGCTCGAGTGTGAGCGAAGGCAGGTCGAGCGCAAACACGGAAAGAGTTTTGTCCATTGTCTGTGGGCTCTCGGGTTTCACTCTTTCGGAGCGGGAGAAAAAAACAAGCTTAATCAACGTGTGCATGCACGC
This sequence comes from Chascanopsetta lugubris, assembly GCA_016785325.1. NCBI lineage: Eukaryota > Metazoa > Chordata > Actinopteri > Pleuronectiformes > Bothidae > Chascanopsetta > Chascanopsetta lugubris. The sequence goes on along the minus strand of JAFBJT010035007.1, from coordinate 52,146 downwards.
ACATGCACGTGCATGGGTGTGTACGTGCGTGTGCGAGTTTTAGACCAGAGTGAGAGAGGGAGGGAGGGAGAGAGAGAGAGAGAGGATTCAGCGCCAGTGTTTTTCAGGGCCACTCGCGCAGAGTCGTTAGTGTGGGTGTGAACACGGAGGGTAAACATGACCATGTCCCACAATCCTCTGCTCTTGTGCTCGCTTCGTGGAATTTTGACACAGAAATGCCAGAGGTCACAGCACTGGTTTATCCGAATTCCCCAGCAGACCGAACGCATGCCTTTCAGCTGCCGGGCCTCGATATCGAATGCGACGGGCTTCACTGTAACAACCGGAGGTACTTGCGTAGACGCTCTCCAGAAGACACGCTTGCCCATTTACCCCCATTCAGAGCAAAAGGGGGATGCGAGCAAAGTCCATTGAAGAACAACAGCTCCTTCTGCAGGGGAGCTGGCTGTGGTCCAGATCTTTCACACCATACCCTGCTGTTCTCCTGCCAGAGCCGTTGTGGTGAAATTTTAACAGGTCCGTCCCCTGTAAAGCTAACTTTGTCTGCGTGCCGAGACCTCGGCGGACTGATAACACAATTTACTCTGTCTTATCCGACCCCGTCAAAATAGGTCGGGTTACGGCACAGCGCGAGCTCTGTCAACACATGTCAACTACTGTGCACACACACACACACACACACACACAATGCTCTCACACCAAAATTAAGGGCGTTTATTATCACGTTTGCACATTGTATGTGCCACATGTCAAAGTGCACACCTGCTCAGAGAGTCTGCGGAGAGGCTCTAGGTCAGAAACCGGAGACATGAGGGTGAGAGAGAGCGATACACCGGGCGTGCATTTGCGTCCCGGCACAGTACAGCATGTAAAGACTGTATCACGTGTGATTATGGAACGTCCCTTATAGGAACCTGGCCGTGAATCAAACACTCAACTTCTATTTCAAGCAGAGTGTGGTATAGAGAGCCGCACCGTGCTCCAGTATTATTAACCGACACCTTCCCCTGCCCTCGTCCTGTGTGTGCCCCCAGATTGCCGACACTTACTCCATCGTGTGTAAATCCCAGAAGAAGAAGCCTCCGATGGAAAACAACGGCGCAAAGACCCTCCCGCGCTCCTTCGGCGGCGACAGAGGAAACACAGGCTCCCGGGGCCGGGGCCGAGGAGTCCAGGGCCAGGCGCGCTCCCAGGAGGAGCCCTGCTTCGAGTCGGTGGGAGACAGGTCCTGGTCCACGTGCGCAGTGGCCGAGCCCGACCCTGCGTACGCCACCATCGACACCCACCGGAAACGTGAGCCGGGGGGAACCAATAACGGCACAGCAGGGGGTAGTGCGACTCTGAAGAGAAAGAAGCAGCCGCAGCAGCAGCCGCAGCAGCAGCAGCCCCAGCAGCAGCAGCAGCAGCAGCAGCAGCCCCAGCAGCAGCAGCAGCAGCAGCAACAAACAGCACCAGAGGCACCTCAGGGCTCGGGACCCACAGCCCTGCCTGTCAGAGGGGGGCCGGGTGGGGAAAACTTCTATGAGACCATCAGCGATGTGAAACAAGGGGCCACCAGCTCCAGCACCACCACCATCTTCACCTTCAACGACGGCATGGAGATGTACGTCACCGGCCTGTAGCCGGCTGACAAGTCGGGAAGGGCCCCCCAAAGCCCCTCGGTGCTGATGGGGTGAAGGGGGGGGGCCCTCCCCGGTTCAGGTTGCTGTAAATAGATTCAAGGCCCTCTACAGATAAACAACACGAGGATCCATTTTGTTTCGGCATCAGGTGCAAACAGGGTCTTAATCCAGGTTCCCTCGATTGGTCAGTACTTCAGAACCAGCCTAAAACTAGTTTAACCCAATTATGGACCAAACACATCAAAGAAAGAAAGAAAGAAAATAGGAAAAAAAAGAAAAAAAACAATGACAAACTGCAATCAACTCTACATCTTCAATCTACTGTGTCACTGACCATACTCACCTGTTTGTGCATCATTTTCCATCATATCTTTATTTTTATATGAACACTGTACTCTTTAGAGTATGTGGTGAAACTCACGAAAAAAACAAAACACTTTAATATATGTATAACAAAAGAAATGTGCATGCAACGTGCAAAGTCGCCTGGATATAAACTGCAGTAGCAAGGAACCTGGCTTTATTCGGGACATATGGCACAATACTAGCTATTGTCACACAAGCACACACACACACACACAAACACAAGCACACAAAACCACATACTGTATGCCTCATCTTGAAGGGACTTATGTAATATAAGCAGATGGATGTTACAGAGATTTGTGGCGCTTAGCTCTCACCGAGCAAACATCTGAAACAGGTTCTCCGTGCACACTGGCCCACTGCCTGGCAGACGGCACCGTGGTGCTTTGTTCAAACATGGCACATATCATCTGTGGTTGTCCTGAAGCAAAGAGGACAGTCAGAGCTATTGTGTTTGTGTCACACTTTACCATGGACATGCCCGTAATGTATTAGCAATTAACAAGAACAGCCCTTGTGATGACTATAAAAAGTGACTCTTGTGCAATAAAAGTAATATCTACATAAATGATGAGATTAGTTAACAGACGGCGCTCGGATTTGACAAACATCTGTAGCCAGAAGCACAATGACACACCTTGACACTCCCCCACACCCACACCCACACCCACACTCTCACACTTGACAGAGTTATGCAGGGTAAAGGGATCAGGTCAGGGGGAATCGAGTGAGCTGCACAAGAATCCATCCCAGTGATGCGAGTCAGTGGGTTAAGGTTAGAGAAAATGAATTTATTGTGCGAGTCCGACTAATGCTCAACTTTTATACGTACCACTTTTTAAATACATGTAAACCTGCTAGTCTGACTTAATCCAGACTTTTAAAATATATGTTAGTCTGACTTAATCCAGACTTTTAAAATACATGTTAGTTTGATTTAATCCAAACTTTTAAAATACACGTCAACATTTTAGTCCAATTAAAAGCAGACTTTAAAATACATGTTAATGTGCTAGTCAGACTTAATCCAGACTATAAAAATACATGTTAACCTCTTAGTTTGACTTAATCCAGACTTTTAGATTACATGTTAACATGTTAGCCCAACTTAATCCAGACTTTTAAAATACACGTAAACATGTCAGTCCGACCTAATCCAGACTTTAAAAATACATGTTAACATGTTAGTCCGACTAAAACAGACATCTGAAATGCCTGCTAGTCCAACTTAATCCAGACTTTAAAAATACATGTTAGTCCGACTTGATCCAGACTTTTAGAATAATGCGAGTTAACATGTTAGTCCGACTGAAACTAGACTTTTAACATACACATATGCCTGTTAGCTTGACTAAACTTGTACTCAGTGAAATGTTTTACAGTTGGACTGAGACAGACCCAGTTGACGTGACTGACATGTGAGTTGCTCCTGCTTGTACGTACACATTCAATCAAACCCCATTTGGGCAAGTGTCCTGCACATGCCCCATGCCCCAAAGTTTGACCAGGAAGTCGGACGGCTCATATGTACATATGGCAGAGTCCTATGCCTTTGGATAACTCCATAACTACAAGGAACAGTGTGTGTCTCCACTGAATCGCAGCACAGACGAAATGTACAGAGTTTAAAAGTTACCCAATCCAATGCTCAACATGGTACCAAGTTGCTGCTAGCTAACGATGGCTGAGTCGTTAGTTTGATCAGCTGCGTCAATCAATCCATGAATGACAGGTTTAAAAGGTGGGATATGCCCGTCTGTCATACTGAGGATTTATCAAACATACAAAGGAGAGTAATCTGATTACACGGCCAAGTCATAGCTGTGTATGAAGCCATACTGAGTGACAGCTTTCACCGTGTGAGAGGTTTACTGGGTATCAAATAAGAGAAGAATATTTTAAAAGAAGAATTAAAAAAAATAAAATAAAAAAAAGGAAGTCAAAGTGTCCAAAGAAAGCGAGGATGTTTTTCTTTGTGCAGTTACTATATCTCATCTGTCACGCTCAATAAACATGTGATTTTTATGACCTCTTTGCTTTTTCAATGGGCGGCTGCAGGACCAGTAAATCGTGCATCAGTGTGCTTTAGTGGGCGTTTCCAAAATGCCGTCCTGATTCGCTCCCCCGGTCTTGAGACACAACCCGAGCTCCCCGCAGCTCAGCAGACTCGAGTCTATAGTGGTTGAAACGGCAACAGAAGTCGGAGACGCCAAGCAAAATAAAAAAGTTGGGCATGAAAATCACCAGTGAGTGTCCTTTGGAAAGTTGCCCCTCACTCTCTCCTCCAGCCTCTGCACTGAGTTCTCCTCCACTGTAAACAATGTCTTTCCCATGTAGCTTTGGGAGCGAGGAAAACAAAACATTGGAGCTTTAAAAAAAAAAGGGCATAAAGAGGTGTTGAGGGATACAAAGTGCTCACAGGCTGAGAGATGGAGGACGCATCGCGACAAGCTCAAAGAGGCAAAAAATAGAAGAAAAAACAAAAGAGAAACGGGATAAAAGAAGTTGGTAACTTACGTTCACAAATGTCTGGAAGTATGTACAAATGATTGCACTCTGTATTTTATGCACTGTTTTTTTCCTTTTTCTTACTACTGACGATACCATTGGTTAAATAGCTCATGCCACTGCCATAAAAAAAAGACAGTATGTTTATGTTGTTGGTGTTTTTTTTTCTGCTTGATCTCAAAAAAGTGCATGCTTTGATATATGGAGATGAAAACAAATATCGTGATTGATCTCTTGTTCGTTGATCTTTTCTGTTGTACTTTTTTTGCCACGTGATGCAACGCAGTGTTCAATCGATTTTGTTTTTCCTCCAAAGCAACAACTTATAGCGGAAGTGAGGAGTGGAAATAAAAAGAGCGAGAGAGAGAGAGACAGAGAAAGCAGGGAGAGCAGGGAGAGTTTAGGGCAGAGTGTTGTTTATCCTCCCCTCTGGGTCTGCGAGACATGGCGATGATGGTGGTGGGGGGAGGGAGATGGAGAACAGCTAGTGTGGAGCTGGATGAGGATCACTGCAAATGGACATGGATCCACAGGACCCTCCTCCTCCCCATGGCGTGTGCACACTCATATACACACAAACACACACACACGCACGCGCGCGCACACACACACACACGGTGCAACATTGAGCCATGAGCGTTCCCAGTGTCGGAGAGGAAGCACATTCTGCTTCCACTCAGTTGACCCTCGCTTTGCACTCCCTCCCCTAGCTGTGTTCATCCTCCAGTAACCGACATAGGCCTCCTCTTCTTTTCTCTGCTCCACCTCGCTTCCTCGCTGTGCAGGGGAGGGGCGTTTGATGTCCAGTTCTGAGGGACTCTGGGAGTGTTGAGGGTGGGGGGGGGGTGTATGGCTGGATTTGGATGAGGGGGGTGGATGAGTGGGTTGGGTCGGGGGTGAGACGGAGGCTGTAGGTCAGGTCAACCTCATGTCTGATATCAACGATGCACCAACGGCTCAACCCGCGGTCTGATGTGAGGGATGGCGAACGGCCGAGACGCTTAACAAGCTCTGCGGAAGCCACCTTTAGACAATGCTGGCTGGAAAATCACTATCGCACGTAATCCCTCTCCTCTGGCTGTCACTTAATGCATCACATTTTCTTTATCCTAAGAGAAAGCACTGGTCATATACTCTATTTTTGTTGGGCACTGTCACACGCTGATAGAGGCAGATGTTTGTCGCACAAACAAATACAGTATGATAAAATGTAAATGTATAAAAAAATACTCTGTTGCTGTTCTGATGTTGTTCCAATGTAACATACAGTATACAGTATATTTGTTGAAAAAAAAAGATGGTTACCACAGACACATTGTTCTTTGTGGATGCAACATGTTTCATGCTTTCCATGCAGATACAGATGCTGTTTGTGAATTGTCTTCAGATATAATTATGGGCCAATACTGCTGTGACAGCTGTAGCCAATGTTGTATGTTCTTAAAGCACAGGGTTTAGTCTAAAAATAGTCAATATAATGAAAAAAGTATAGTGTGACAGTGCAGATATGCAAAAGATTGTAATGTTTTATATTAACCTTCATAAAATATTAAAGTGAGTTTTTACTTTTCTAATAAAGTGGCACATTATAACGCATCTGTCTTTTGCAGTGTTTTTTCAAATTTATTTAAATAAAGGTTAACATACCAAGTGGCACCAAAACATCAGATAATGAAACTCCATAGAAGTGGGATTATAGCTATAATATATAAGCAAGTATTATCACTATGTGATGTAGTTGGTCTTTGGTCTTCTAATACAAACGCATCTAATTTCCACATACCATTTTCAATTATAAATTAAACCACTTTTTTTGTGGAATACACAGCTCACACTAGGAATAATAAAATGGTGTTAGGGATTAATAATTTCAATTTTTGATCTAATGCATCCATTTTAAGTGTATTAGTGTTTCTGAAAACACTGTATTCATCATGGGAATTAAGTTGAATTTTGAATGTGGGCCTTTAATTGCAGAGAATGTGCCTGTGCTATTATAAATATTCCACTTAAGTAACACACATAGTGCTTCTAATGAAACTACATTTTCCACACGCCATTTTTGAATGTAAACATAACATCTGTGCTAACACTTTGAACAATAAAGGCGGTTTATAACTGCGGAGACAGTCAACAATATGACCAGTGAGGCTAATCCGTGAGACATGACGCACTTACATAGATTGGTGTTCACGCACAGTAAACACGATTCGCCAGATCAGCGGTGGGTGCGCAGATACAGAAATGCGCAGTTGGTCTGTGAGGCCTGCCGGCTGCTCCCCCTCTGCTCTCCAGCCTCAGCCGCCTCTTTCACCGGCTCGTCGTCGACAGACACCGGCCGGTAAACTGAAGGACACGCCCCCCTCCCGTCTTCCACCCACAGATTGACAGGGCTGGGGTGGCCAATCAGAGCTCGCCTTGCCGTGGACGCGTGCCAGAATGTGATGTTTATCCACACGGCTGACCAATGGGAGCGAGGCAAGGGGGGCGTGGCGTTGGTTTGGAGGAAAGAGGCAAAACAATCTTTTATCCTCCTGACCGGGCGGCTTTTTGGAGATCCTGGGTCGTGGTGGCGGCGGCGGCGGCGGCGGTGAAAAAAAAACTTTGCATGTAGAGTAGAATAGAAGTTTTGAAGTTTCAGAGAAGTCTAATCAACTCGCGACAATCCCGATAAATGTCTTTAACTCCAGCAATTTGCACTAAAATCTTTAGAAAGCTGGATTTCTTTCTTTAGTCTCCTCCACTCGCCCCCCGCTCTGAAAACATGGATTCCAGATATAGTTTGGAGAAGTCGTCGGTCGGGACGAGGTATGGCGTCGGGCTCGGCGGAGGCGGAGGAGCGGACTTCAACTGCCGGGCAGGCCGCTCCGTGCTCCGTGACAGCCGGGTCCCCACGGCGGTGAACGGCTGCCCCACGCCGGCGTACACGCACGGGCCCGTTCTCTACAAATTCGTAATGGACGTCGGCTCAGCGGCGGCGGAGCTGAAAAGTGAGAGAAGCCCAGCGAAAGTGAACGGACTGTCTCCGGGTGGTCGACTACTGCACGACACGGACAAAGTAAGTGCTTGTGTGGCCGTGTTGTTGTGTTTGTGTTTGCGTCCCCATTAGCCGGTAAAGTCCCGACCAAGTTACCACAGTGGGAACGTGTAACGTGAACTAGTCGTGACGCTGTATAATGAGACGTCTGACAGCGACCGTGGCACCAGCTAGTGTACACAGTGTTGTGTTGTGTTTCCATTGCCCTCCGCAACAACCCGCTGCAACACTTATGCAAAGGGTCGATCATTTCGACGACCTGCGTCTAAATCGGTTCACAAGTAATTACGTCGCATCCAGACAGGATTAAATGGCGGCTCGTTCTGTGTGCAAAGTTTACCGAAAAGGGGGGAAGGGACTCCTAACTAGTAGTCTGTAGCCCCCTCCCCCTTAACTTCAGGGTGGAGCTACAGCGAGGGCTTCCTGGCTGCACAGCAGAGGCGTTAATATGGTTTTCAGACACCAGGGGGGCCCAAGACTGTCCAGATGCCGCATAAGTCTATGTGAGAAACAGATAAGTGCTCTCCTTTTTGGCGACACAACAGAGGAATTGTTAGGATCTTCTGAATCAGAGGGATATTAAAATAAGTAGAAGACATTACATTTCATTACCCATTTCAAAAGTAAACATGTCTCAGGAGATGTTCACAGCCTTAATCTCAAGGTGGAGCTACATTGAGGGCTACTTGGCTGCACAGCAGAGGCCTTGTTGTGCACTTCCAACACTTGGGGTTGGAGTCAAGCCCAGCACAGAAATATTAATGTTTCTTTACATATTTCAAATAGGATAAATATCAGGACATTTACACAACTTTATCGTAATATTTCAGTGATCCATCTCTGTTTCACCTTTCATTGTGCCAAAACTGTAGTGTGATGATTGTGCCATTGACGTAATTCTATTGATTGAATAGTCTCTGTTGAGTACTCTAACCATATATTATATTATGTGCAATTGACACCCTATTATCTGTTCATAGTTGGTAATTAGTCAGCACTGTGTCATACGTGTTGAGATTCTCATAGTTCAGCAGTGCATCAGTCATTGTGCTACAGTGTAAACAATAGACCCTGTAATCTGATAACATATCTCCGACGCAACATAATCTAACCTCATCCTTTGTATTTATACTGCCTTTTTCTTAATCCATAACATTTTTAAATGTATATATTTGAAAGTGATTTCACAAGCTCCTCCTCCAACTCCTGTAGTTTCACCTGCCCTTGTTGTTGTTGCCTTAAATACAGTCCCATATCCACTGCCTTTAAGTCTTAACACTGTGAATATGTGAGTTAATTTGCTGGTTCACTCAAGAATGATGAGAAATTGTTGCTCTCTCAGAGAAAATTTGCTCTTTGCATGAACTAATCTCATGATGGAGATCAGCTGCTTTAGTGACACACAGATGACTCACAACGTATTATTAGTCACTTCAGTGTAAATGCCTTTGGTTTCAGTTTGTCAAATCTGCTTTTGTTTTGTTTATGTGTGCCTGTCTGTTCGTAATTTTTGTTAACCTCCAGATTGACTGTTGTCAACAAGATGAACAGATTTGGTTTGTGTTTCTGATGCTAAGCCTTTGGAATGTGTAAATAAGTTACAGCAACAAAAGCAAATATTTGCGAGATGCAACAACAGGGAGTGTGTATCTATACATGCTGGAGAACACCTTCTGTAGCAGGAACCACATTATTGGCTGTTTTGAACCCTAACGTGTTTTTTTTTGTGGACTGACATTGTTACAATTATAATGTAAACATGCAAGTGGTGCTTCAATTCTCTGCAGGTTTGTAGTTCAGATCAAACTAAGACTGGGTTTGAAGATAACGTAGGTGTGACCCACTGGTCTTGACGCATAAATAAAAGCAGTCAATTCAATTTGTATTACCTGCTGAGTTGTCATGGGTCAGAATGTATACATGTCAGGTGTTGCATTTGGTGTGATCCCATCATAAAATGGCTTCTTTCTTAACCTCTCACCCCTGGCATCTGCTTGGCTTCTAATGGTTCATGTGCAAGTTGAAGCAAAATTACCACAGAGCTTCTAGGTGACGGGGAGAAATATCAATTAAGTTGTATTACTAAAACCCAACAGTTTGATGATAAATTAAGACTACCATGGGTTATCCTACACACTTGGAAGGGGAGGGGCTCTCAGTCACAGCATACAGCATCACCACTGGATGTCATTAAAGTGTAAACACCACTACTTTTATCAGTAGATTATCCTTTCTGATTCCATGCATGATGATATTGTTTCAAATCAATATACCAACTTTCACTTTTTTATTTTCTAGACTGGCGTAGGGGACCATAAAGACACTGGTTCCACTGGGATCCTGAAGAGGGCCAGTCCCACTCACTGCCCTGTCCTGAATGGGCAGTTCCAAGGCGGCTTTAAGCATCTGGACATCAGCAACCCAGGGAAACAGGCAGAGCTGGTCAATGGCTTCAGGGCAGCACATCTTCAAAATGCACCACCCACAGAGAGACAGCCGCTCCCTTCCTCCCATATCCCTGTCCCCAGAAACAGGTACAGATAAGCAGCTGATATGATTCATTTTGAACTGGTTGTGTCTTGATCTTCGCTTTCCCTGTGTTTTATCTGTTTTTGAGTGAGAGAGATGTCATTTGAGGGGACTCAAACATTGACTTGGCATCTAACTAGTAGCTATGAGCAGATGAGTAATCGGCCCCAGTGGATTGTGGAGTACGTAGTTAACTATGGCACTCATTTGTGTGTAAACAATCGTACTTTTTATTCTGCTCAGATCAGGAGCTAATTTGTTGCTGACTTTGAGGCATCAAAACAATCAACATAGGCGATTTTCATGTGCAGCTTTGACCTTGTGTTCGATTGCACTGTCTTGACTGGACGTGGAATTCACCCTCTGGTTACAAGAGTATGAATGGTGCGGGGGCGTACTGGTCAACTGACCACATGTTTGGTATTCTTTCCAGAATAGTTCTGAAATATGCCCTAAGCGAGCCAGAGCTAGATATGGAGGCCAAGACTGCTCCAAAACTTGACAGAGTGAGAAGAGAGAGACGGAATGGGATAGTTAAAGGAAGTTGGTGTTGTGTATTTATAGATCAGTTTACTGTGTTGTGTCTTGCTTGCATTGTGCTTTGCACTCACTGGCCCTTGTTTCACAGGCCAAGCTCACGTATGTCTCAGCATGACAGACCCCCTGTACCATACAGGAAGATACACTTTGTTGTGCATATCATTTGAAGAGTCTTGAGCAATACCTTGAACTTGTGCTACTGTTGATTCCCATCGTTTCACACACACACACACACACAGGCCCATTTGTACTCAGAAAATTCTTTAATCGTCCTTTGGCAAACATACATGCACATACACACAGTTTCACACAGCGCAAGCAGAAAACGCTCCCAGGGACAAGCCTACTGCACTGATAAGTGATTATGTAACAGTCGAGCACTGGGAGAGGCTGCAGGCGGTGCCTAAACGCTCTTTCCTTTATTCCTCACTCTTATTGGTTACCGTCTGCATCAAGTCTGCCTTCGCATGAAGCAATAGTGCTTACACATTAACAAAGTATCTGGTGGCAGAACAGTACTATCTACACCTTCAGAAACCTTTTATTAAAAGCCACTCAAGCATTTATACATTTTCTGAGCTGCAGTAGATGACTGATTTAATAATAATCTAAAAATGAATGCTGGTAGATGTTATGGTGATTAAAGTCTATTAACAAAGTAGGGTAGTTGTAGTTGTCAGCGTTTTTTCGGGGGGGGGGGGGGGTTAGGTTCTCTTTGATACTTCTCTCTTCATCATGTGAATTTCACGTGCCACTGGTCATGTATGATATGAAGGCGTGTCATGCAAGACTGAACATGCTTTTAAACCTGAGTGATGCTGTTCCCGTGAGCACATTTGCCCACAACGGACAATGAAACAGTTGTCATTCGCACCTCACCATGAAATATCTGTGCACCCACTGTGGTCAGGTCAGAATGAAGGTGGGGTGGACAGTGACGCGTGTAAGATGTTACAGTTCTAATAAGAACCAGTAAGAGTAAAAAAGAACAGGTCAATAGTAAATTGAAAGGAGTTTTGGTGCCAGTGGATCGAAACCTCACGATCTTCACCAAAGACGCTTCAACTCAGTATGCAACATCTCTATTCCGCACTGTGTTGACAGCTATCTCAGCCTGCTGCTACCTCTATAATGAGTTCTTCGTTGACATTACGCAGCTGCTAAAAGAGGTTGCATAAGATTATATAACTGTGTGGTCATGTTAGCCAGGCCTTGCTGTTGCTCTATTGACCTTTAAGATTATGTCCCTGTCTTTACCCTGTTCAAATTGGCTTTTGTTGTGCAGTAAGTGACAAGTTGAAACAGTCAGCTTTTTTTGAATCCCATGACTCACTTTGGTTTTTAAGGGTTCGGTCGATTGGGGGAACTTACAAATCTCATCCCCGCTCTGTGATTCATTCAAAAACGAGTACAATTAAATGTAAGGTTCCTCATAAACCATCAAAGCTCTTTAGATAAGGCTCGTCTCACACAAACCTAGTTAAATTTGGTTTGAACAGAATGTGTAATAATCTCACCACGTTACCCACAATCTTAATACACTTTTACACTGCGTGGGGAACTATTTCCTCTGCCGTGTAATGGTTACAGTGGCGGGGCTGCTTTCACCACCCAAGTGTGTGTACGTGTGTGACTAATTGTGCATTTGCTGCACTATGTGTCCTACATTTCCATGTGCTCCCTGCCACCTTAGGTAAAACCTCCGTTGCGTTTCAGGATAACGAAATGTATAAATAGACTTGCGCTTTAAAGCCATTGATCACATATACACCTTTAACATTAACCTCTGCACTCAAGCCTTGTTTTTTTGAAGATGTGTTTCTGTGCATTCACACCTTATCCTGTCTTTTGCAAATGCTGCAAAGTAGGTCACCGTCTTTCAGGCAAGCCCGGGCAAAGATCTGAGAGGAAGAAAGAGGTGGAACCAACATATTCCCTCGCTCAATCTTGTGCATATTTAACAAACACTTTCAAACCCTCACCATACATATTTGCTCTCCTCCCATCTTGTCAGCCTTGCTCCAGTCTCTCTCGTCCTTGTTTTATCCCCCGTCTCTTTAACTCGCCCTCATCTCATAGCTCGGTCTACCTGTCAATACTCATCAGCGTAAGATCCAGAGCACTGATAACAGAACAAAGATCCGTTTGAATGGACAGAAAAAAAAGGTCTGACGAAATGGGGCAGGGGAGGGAGGGAGGCATTTTGTATTGAGGCAGAACGCTTTTCTTTCTTATCTGTCCTTGGTCAGGTACACTGTCACCACAGTGGGATAATATGAATAGAAAACACAGAGTCTGCATAAACAGGACACCAGAGCAACTGACTGCAGTGAGGGGGTTGGTGGTGGAAAAGACAGCACTGTTTTAACATAATTACTGGCCACTCTGCTCAGAGTCATCGGGCGGGCTTAGACTAGGGCTAAGGCAGAGAGGCAGGCAGTCTGTTGACCACCTCTCCATCCCCCTTCAACCACCTCACCACCAACCATCTTCTCCCAAAGGAGATATTACAGCCGGTTGTTGAAGGTCAGAGTCAAACGAACTGCCACCCACCCCCACTCTAGTCTGGGATGTTTTAACCCACATCCAGACTGCTGACGGGGCCTCTAGAGTCGGTCGCTTTGCGCCTCGCTCAGGTGGTTGTTTCGTTGTCTGTATTACTTCATATCAACCACATTCGCATCCGTGTGCTTTCGTTTAGCTGTTAAAAGTCGTGGCAAGTTGAATTCCATGCTGTATTTTCTACGCTTGCTTGTTTCCATTTTCCGGCTTCCAGACCATAAGAGGTTAAAGCTCTTCCACTGACACAAGCAGGGTTTAAAGGTCACTGCCACTGAATGGAGTTATGCAAAGGGGGTTGGGTGGCGGTAGGGCTTGTGTGGGGGTCAGATCAGGACGCAGGCAGACATCTGGCACGTCTGCTCGGTCAGCCTCAGGATCTCGGTTAGGTGTTGGCATAGACAATTTACAACCACAGGTGAGTGTAGTCAACAGATCATTTATCTAACAACAGCTTTATGGGATCGCAGCTCGTGGAGGATTGAGGAGCTTAATGTCAAAAGATTTTTTTTAGATTTGATCTGTGTTTTGCAGCCGTGCATCAGGCTCTGAGTCATTAACAGTAATGATGGCCTCTGGAAGAAGCTCCATCTCCTTCTCTCTCCCTCTCTTTCTGTGTGAGCACAATGCCCAAATGAGCCATTAATCATGTGCTGTTATACAGAGAAAAGGGAAGAGAGGCTAAATCAATTCGCAAGTGAGTAGGAGGCAATGAAGGAATGTTTTCTGCAAACATTCTGTGCCATTGCAAAACTAATACAAGTTAGATGAGGTCAAAAGTAGATTGATTGTATGGAATGTTTACTCAGACCCAGACATACTTTTTCCACTTCTAGTCATGTACATATGGGTTATTTATCTGTCCTCAAACAGGGTGCCTTAGGGACACAGCGAGAGAAAGCAACTCCTATCAAGGGGGAAGGAAACTCTTGCACAGCTCTGGCTCCAATGCAGTAAAATGTTTTATCGCTGGCTCACCCACACTAATAGAGTCTTACATAAGGCCTCCTGTTCTGCCTCAGTAGCATTCAGAGATGCCCCAGTCGTCAACTGTCTTTCTTCAATCAGTCTTTCTGTTCTTCTACCCGGCTCTTCATTCCAACAGCAGCTGCTCTGTGGCTTTCCCCTCTGTTCACCAGCTTCTCGTTCCTTCTCAGTTTTCAATGTACCCCTCCCACAACGTTCCCGGGTCTGCAACTTTCATCCCTCCCTCAGTCACCCTCCCTATCTCTCTCCCCATGAGTTATTGACGTGCTATAAACGTGCCTTGAGAGATCCTCACGATAAGGTCCGAGTTTAGTTTGCTGGTGTTGTTTACAATGATCGCTCCGTGGTGAGGAAGAGGCCGCTGCATGAAAATGTTGCTGCACGGTCACAACCTTTTCCCCCTTCAGATTTTGTAGCATGCTCCCTCCTCTGTATTTTATGTTTTATCTGTTCCATACATCCCATTTTCCATTTCTCTTGGCCTTTTGCCCTCTGCCCCCTTTGTCTGAGAGACACGTGCTAAATCCTCTGCACAAATCCATAGGACATGAAGTCCTGTGAACAATGCCAACCCCACCCCCCTCTGCCAGAAAAGATTATTCCATACAGCTCCAGAAATAATGTCCATTCTTATTTCTCTCTTGTGTATTTGTTTTTCCCTTTTCACTCAACTTCAGCATGTATGTGATATCAGTTATTTTCCATCAGTCTTTATTAAGTATTTATTCATATGTTAAGAAAATAATGGCATACTCATCAGAGGAATGTTCACTATGTTCCTATTGGCAGTGAAATCACAGATTCTCAGACATTCTGCACACAGGCCAAGGGTTGGTTTTGATTTGAATATTTCTTCACTGTTCAGCAAGTTCAAAGTGTTGTTTATCTTAAAAACACAGACAGATTAGACAAGGAAATGCATGCAGTCATACTTAAATTGTACAAGTAATTGTAACTTTGGTCTGTATTGTTGTAACTTCTCACCGTGTCGTTGATTTCATCACAGTAGGAACACAAGCGAGATCCATGTTGCAAACGCAGCAGTGAATTTGCAAATGGACCCAAAAGCAGGTCCTTGGTGGCAGAAAGGGGGCTTTTTAAACTATTTTCAAAATGTCCTGTAAACTCTTAGTTTAATGGTTTTTTCTTTCTCCTGCTCTCAATCACCCCACTTATAAATATCCTCTCATACAAACACACAGTGTGTTGCGCAACTCCATCATAAGTCATCCAGCAGTGTCAGTGACAGGCAGTGAAATTCGGTCCAGACTGCAAACAGAAAGAATGCCTAATACTTTGTA
Organism: Chascanopsetta lugubris; assembly: GCA_016785325.1. NCBI lineage: Eukaryota > Metazoa > Chordata > Actinopteri > Pleuronectiformes > Bothidae > Chascanopsetta > Chascanopsetta lugubris. Next base: position 36,697 of record JAFBJT010035007.1, on the reverse strand, counting down.
CTGTGCAGAAGTCAATAGCTGACATCTGTTTTAATGTTGTAACTTTGCATATGTATTTTTCCAACAGAATATCACTCACTATATTTGATCTCCCTCTCATGTAAATAACATTTTTTGCCTTCCTGCGAAGGAAATGTCTTAAATCTTTATTTTTTGCCCCCAGGTGCTTTTAATTAACTGAATTTTGTGTAATCTGTGTTTGTCATTTTCAAAATGGACCCGAGTATGAAGGCAGATTATTGTGTCTGCTAACCACACTTTAGCCTATGCATATGCAGACTATACCAATAGGATGTAACCTCACAGACCAGGGCTGTGATTGGTCTACTTCAAAGCATCATATTTTTAAACAGAAAAAAAAATCACCTGTCATCGTCATAAAGAAGAAAAAAAACTCAACTGTCTAAAAATAGCAAAAACAAAACAGCTACCATTTTTGTTGCACTACCCCTGCACTGCCCGCTGACACAGAAGCATAAATTGGCCTGATGTTCACCTCTTCTTCTGCTGAACTATTTCCCCATATCACTCCTTTGCTGTGTCTGTGACCCATGGATCATGGCTTCCTTAACTTCACCATGGCAACATGTGGGACATGGAAATTACAGAGCTATCAGACTGTATTCTGAGAAATATCAGATGTTCATGATCTCACTTGTAATTAAAGGATTATCAACTGGTTCAACTGTGACAGGAGAGCTGCACTGAACCTCAGGAATATTCATCATATTCATTCTCATGTTACAAATGAGGACACTTGTCAAAAAAATCCTGCGTCTCCAAAGGACTGTGTGTATCAAAGAGTGTCAAAGAAGCCAAAAGCTCAGCAGTGATTCAATGGCCTCCATTCAAATATTTAGCTAAAAATAAACAAGTTTTAAACAACATGCCACACCCATGCTGCTAGCACCAGTGAGCCCAGGTTTGAAATACACTCTCTGTGCCCTGAAGTGTGTAGTTGTAGACAGGCACAACTTTAACAATAGTGTTACAAGGGCCAGGAAAGTGATGCACCATTGCCCTGTCCAACAAACACCCCTGAAAGACAAAACAAGCAGTCACATACCTTTGAAGGTAGAGAGACAAGTGTGTACTTTTCCTTTTCCTCTGTCACGTACACACACACATGCCTCTACCCTGCAGGCATTGGGAGGTAGTCGGGCGTCATTGAACACTGACGTGCTAACTGCTAATAACGCTGCTCTCCATCAAAGTGTTGGCTGTACCCTGAGCCAGACAGCAATATTTACAGGCATTTGGAATAAGTCACACGCTAGACAATTACATAGACAAGATGACAAATTCATCCGAGGATCAATGCCTCTGGGTGATGTAAAACGAACAAGCAAAATATCACATTTTTACAGCCATGGTTTCAAACTGGGCTTCATTTTAAATTGATTCTTGAAGGACATTTTTTAAAAATCTTGAGAGGGTACGACTGAAAAGGTGTTTTGGCACAGATTTGTTTCTTTCCACCAAGTTGTTTCTTATTAAAGCAGGACCTGACACACACCCCTGGACCCCTGTCATTGCTGCCAAGATATCGTGGAGATTTCCGGCCCAGGGAGAGGTAGAAACTATCCCAGCTTCATTTTGGTGGCGGCTGCTTCCAGCACCAACATGCCACTGTACAAAGCACCAAGTGTATGAAGCTTTTCAGTCAGGTGCAGGGTAGAGCCCCGCTCACTTCAAAAGTAACCCAAACAACTCGTGTAGCTCTTCAGGGCCTGGGAATACTGAGAAATGTTCACTAACTACATTTTGTCACCCACACTTGGTTTTCACCCAGAGATGCAAATGTTCACAATTGTACTTGTTGTTCTGTTTCCTCAGTTGTTTGAATGTAAAAAGGGCAGAACTGATTCTTACTCACTCACATGACAGCTTCTGCTTCTCTTTGCTCCTGTTC
>JAFBJT010035007.1:0-21530 GCA_016785325.1 Chascanopsetta lugubris | reverse complement strand
CGAGGCCCCCTGGGGCTCCCGGCGTCGGCGGCAAACAGGTAGGAAGGCAGGGACGCAGAGGTGCTGGTGCCCCCCGACGCCGTCGTGCCCGACATGGCCGTGCCCGGCGAGACGACGGGCGGCTCGCCCCCCTCGCCGGCCTGGGCGGAGCCCTGAGGTGGTCCCAGCTGAGGGAGCACACGGTAGCCATATGGCCACTCGTGTCTCCCGCTAAACACAGACTGTGTTTCAAAGAGACTGAGGGTGGTGGATGCCAGGGATTCTCTGGACAGCGCCGATCTGAACACACAGCGTCGTTATCCTCTTTAGTGTTACTCTAAAAACCAGCTGGTCGTCGTGTGCCGTAATTCATACTACCCACCTGCCGTCGGCGCTGGGAAGCGTCGCACCGTGAAAATGAGACGGAGGATGAGGAGCAGTGGGCCCCGCGGAGCCGGACATACAACGACTGGTCGCTGTGAGGTCGGCGGGGGCCGGCAGACCAAATACCTCCATGGCGAGTGCAGACAGGGGACAACCAGCTGGGCGTCAACGACAAGAAGGGACATCAAGTAGAGATTTGAACAGCAGCAAACTTTACCCATATTCAGCAAACCCACATAGGTGAGTTTGCAGTGTTAACATGACATGAACAAATCCAGAGATGACATTTAACTTAAAGGTGCAGTGTGTAAGATTTGGTGACATCTAGAGGTGAAGTTGCATGTTGTGTCCATCACCTCACTCTCACCCTTTCGAACACGCAGGAGAACGAACCCATGGTCGACTTCAGTTGTCATTAAACACAAAAGATGTTTGGTGCATCCACTTTTACTCCTGTAAAAACATGGCGGGCCCCGTAGCGAGGACCCGCTCCTCATGTGAACATATATTAATATCACCAGAATCGTACACACTGCACCTTTACGCTCAGACTAAACTAAAGTTTGAAACGTTCTCCGGTTGACAGCTCCCTCAGCAGTGAGGCTGCGGCGCTTGGGCAGACTCTTTCTGCTCTGTTAATCACTAATGAGCTTTTCACCTTCTTCCACGTTTCCTCAGTCGAAATTTAAGGACAGCCTTTCTGCTTGGTTAATTATCAATAAATGCGAGGTTGAGAAGTCGAGCGAGGCAGAGAGGGAAACACTGGGAATGAAGTCAAAACATCTCTGTGGCAGACGTTCACACGTATGGGATGTGTGTCCCGATTGAGCTGATAATGTGCAGTTGATGTTCAGCAGGGATTTTCATCCTGAAGTCTGAGTGAATCATGATTATTCTTTCTTTTGTTTTTTACCTTTGGAGCTGCTGTTACTGGAGCACAGTCCTGTCTGAGGGGCATTTGCAGTGGTGGGTGGATGATGAGCCGGCTGCTGTGGTGATGCAGCGGGTAGGTTTAGGCTCTTCCCATTGGTCAGAACCTGCCTGCGGAGGCTCAGGCCGGGCAGAACGGCGTGGCCCCTGGTCCCCGAGCCAGGGAGGTGAGCGGCTCCTTTCGGGGCCCTTTCTGTCAGCGAGGAGGCGCCGCGCTTGGGCCACGGCGCAGGGGACACGGGGATCCTGATGGAGCGGGACTGATGTCCGCCGATCATGCTCAGTGACGGAGACACGTTGCACGGGGACACCAGGAGCTGGCAGCTTTTCCCACTCATGGCCGAAATATACTCAGGGTTGAGATCAAAGGCGAGAGTTCAGCTCATACAGGAAGTGGTGACACACCTCTCATACCTGTGGATTCAAAAATAGGAGATTGTTACAAAAACAACAACAGTGCATCGTCATCACAAACAACAACATGAGGATTAATGTTCAACTGATGCAGGGTTCTCACACTTTGAACCTCAGGAGCAGCTCAACCAAACACACCTTTGAGTTGGTTATAGTGTCATTTAATATGTGGTATTGAAATATAGACGAGTTAGACAAACAATAATTACATTTAAAAAAGATTCTTTGAGAAAATTAATAGTTAAATATTTAATAATGGACTATCTGTTAAATAACAAGGATAATACAATAAATGAGAATAATAAAAAAAATGTGAAATAATAAAATAGTCTGTTTTCAGTTAAAACAGTGTCTTCTTAGATAGTTAAAACTATTTTGAGCAAAAGATCTAAGTGGGATTATAACATTATTTGATCAAAATTGAAAATGTTTGATTTGAAAAAATAGTCGTACAATAAATATAGATGTAAGAACAGTTCAAATAATTGTTCTAAGAGGTCAAACACATTTGTTTGCTATTATCTGTGTCATAGTTATTGATATAGTAACTGTGAAAGTACATTTAAGTATATTGAAGCAGTATTTAAGAATATTTACATATCAATGTAGTTGGTTGTGATATAAAAAAGCACGTGATAAGCTCATGTTTTGCATTTAATTCCAAAAGTACCAAAGTGCAGCCTACAATGAAACTCAGAGGACTCAGTCACTTCTTACCTGTTGTTGTTGTTGTTGTTGTTGTTGTTGTTGTTGTTGTTGTTGTTTCTCCGGTGCGCCACGTCAGCATTAGAGAGAGAGTCTTGTGAGCAGGGAGAGTGGTTGTGTGTCTTACACAGCTCAGCTGTGTTGTTGCTCCATGTTGTGATATGTTGGTGATGATGGTTGTTCAGTGTGTTTCTCCCTCCTCCTCCTCCTCCTCCTCCTCCGCTGTAACCAGGAACTACTTTCTGTCCCTTTCTTTCCTCGCTCGCCCCTTTGCCCTTCACACCGCCTCCGTCTGGTCTCCAACGCCAAACAGTCAATAATTGAACACACTTGATTTTTGGTTACACGTTCTTTTGGTCACTTGTGTTGTCGTGCGTGCGTGCGTGCACGTGAGACGCAGCATTTAGGTGAGAGCGTGCGCCATGACGTCATCGCGTCAAAATGTTCATGCTGATAAATATTGTCACATTCTTATGTAATTCTAATTGAATTAATTAAAGCCCATATTGAATAGAAAACAAACACACACACACACACACACACACACACACACACACACACACACACATATAATATCAGAATACAAAATCAGAATTGTCATGCTTTGGTAGAATGAAATGAGGGCCATCAGCTGCAACATGTGACTTCACCACTAGGTGTCTCCACATCCTTTACACTGTACCTTTAAGTTGTCATTCTGTGAGAAAAAAGTGGAATGACCGAGTATTGAAAAATCTGCCCACATTAGTGTTAAAGAGTATTCATCATTAGGGATCAGTCAAGTGTTGTTTTTTTCAGCTGATCATTAATACTTAATGGAGCCAGCAGGAAACTTTGTGACATTCAAACACTGTTAGACAATTAGGTTTTTTTAAATCTCAACATAGCGTTCTTTAATTAACGTTAATTAGCTTAAATGGGTTATCAAATTAAAATGCTGAGAGAGTTAATTTTCGAAATGATGAATGTTGACCCCAATTATCTGTCAGGCCTGTTATGATTCCAAATCCTGGGTTGACAACGTGCATTGTTTCACCATTCTGTTTCTTACACATTCCTTCAAATAAGAGCAAGTGTGATGCCTCACTAACACATCCCCCCTCCTCCTCCCCCCCCCCCACCAAACCAACCCCCCCCCCCCCCCCCCCCCCCCCCCTCCTCTAACCGTCCCCCTCAGCTCAGACCACATTGTTCGACACTCCTCTCCTGGCTGCTGTGCTGTTTGCTCTGTGGATCCTGCTCCATGTTGGCATGGAAACCAGTGTGTTTACAGGGGGAGGGAAGGTGGCTGTTGCACAGGAGGAGGCTTTTGGCTCCTTATGATAATAACCCCCAGGCATGAAAGACGGCAAAGATAATGCTTGTGTCTTGAGGAGTAATCTACAATTCATCAGTTAGAATGCTCACTTTTTTCTTTTTTGTAATAAAATAAAACTTCCATTATTGTTTTCTGATCAACACCTTTTGCTTCTGTGGAAGTCCGAGACATTTATGGGCCCATATTCCACTGTCTGCTTCATAAATTACTCACATCGTTCATGATTATTTTCCTCAAAAAACCCTCATGTGCTGTCTTCAAAGATTATTTATCTTTTGATTTTTTTTTTCTTTCTTTTTAAAGCAATGATTTCTACCCATGTGTTTTTCTCCTGTGTGAAACCTTCCCACTCCTGCCAGCAGGGGATAGTATTAGTTCACCAATGGGGTAGTTGCACACTGGATCCCACAGAGGAGAGTTGTGTGTAGTGAGACCCTCTTTCTGGATCTCTCCAAACGCTGATCCAACGGGCCCCAGCCTGGTCAGCGGGTGTGAGTGAGCGCCAGTGTGTTTCCAGGGGTCCGAGTGAAACAGGCCCACGAGGCGTCTGCAGCCGGAGGCGCAACAGAGGCACCGAGGCTGCCACTTGCTCCTCCGACCACAAACGCAGACACTGGCAGCAGTGTTTGCATGTATTCCCTCACGCTGGACCGCATTCACATTTAAAGGTGCAGTGTGTAAGGTTCCGGTCGTTTTTGTCACTTCCAAAAATATGACCAAACAATTTACATATCTAAATATTCATGTATTTCTAATCATCTAAATGTTTAAACTTTTCTCCTTTACCTGTAAATGAGCCCGTCATTGACAACTGAAGTCAACCATCGGTTCTCCTGCGCGCTCAGAAGGGCGAGGGTGAGCCGATGGATACGAGATGCCACTCCACCTCTAGGTGTCACCACATCTTACGCGCTGCACCTTTTAACAAGTCACTTCAGCTTCTCCTGCGCCGCCTCCTCGGCACAGCGATGGAGGTGATTTTCAGTGGGGAAAAGGTGAGCAGATGAGATATAAGTGTTGACCATTTGTGAAAAGCTCCATTTGTCGTGGAATTAATGCCCTAATAGACTCGGCGACACTTACAGGATCCATTTCCCCTCTGTTGATGACAGCATCAGCACTCCCAGCAGTCGAAGCGCATTCATTCTGGTGTCAAGATGAGAAATCACAGGCTCTCTCTCTCTCTCTCTCTCTCTCTCTCTCTCGCTCTCTCTCTCTCTCTCTCTCTCTCTCTCACCGTGTTATATTACAATAGTCACTTAAAGTAATGCACACCCCGCCGGACCCGTGATTAATTAATCTGCTTTTGATTCGCTAATGACAGGTGGAGTCGAATACAAGGTTAGTGAAGGCTGACTCAGTCCTTTTAACTGCCGCTGAATGGAGACGACGGTGGCGAGTGTCGCATGTGTCAATGCCTCGGAATCATCCCTCATTATAACGGCTCCTGTTAGCGTGGCAGCGCTCACACGCCGCCGCAGCATGTTAATAGGGAAAGTGCTCTGCTCGCCCGCATCCAGCAGAACACTCACAGTTCCCTGTGCTGGTGAGAGGGGGCCTGTTGTCATTTTCCTGAATTTCACAGTGATCTTGATGGCCGTGTGTGTGTTCAGCAATATATTGCTCTGGAGACAAAGGTGTGGCCTGCGGGCCAAAACCTGCCCACCGGAACCCGAGGGTCCGAGTCGGCCCGTGAGATGAGAAGACAAAAATGGAAATCAAAGTAACTGCTGTCAAAAAAAACATGGTGGCCGCCATAGAGAGGACCCACGCCTCGTGTGAATGGGCTCATTTAAGGGTAATGGGGGAAAAAACTATACATTTAGGTGATTATACATTTGTGAAAATGTCAGTATGTAATTGAAGTGACAGAAATCGTACACATTGCAACTTTAATATCTCCAGTGTTTTTTGAATTGTTAATAGATTAGGTCTGAAACGGGCCCTTTAAATTAGAGATCGTATTTCTAACAGTGAATGAATATTTTTTGCCTTCTAAAAATCATTATGGTCGGCTCTCGCCGAGCCGTCGTGCAGTTGCGTCGACTGTGCCCGTCCATCCATCTTCTCCTCTGCCCTTCTCCCGTCAGAACCCAAACCCAGATGAAGATGAGTGTGAGAGAAATGGGATTCCGATTCTTCGCCCTCCATCCATCGATCTTACTCAACTTCTCCAATAACCTTTACTGAGAAGTGCTGTCTTATGAGAGAAAACAGAAAAGAGAGAGAGAGAGAAAAGGACAGGGGAGAAAAACAGGCCTCCTCTCCTGCAGCGGGCTCTGTCTTCCTCTTCTCTCCCTGCTGGTTTTCTTCAGGATGACTCTGATAAAAGTTTGCTGACACAACAGCTCCTGCGTTTAAAGCTGCCGTCGGGCCACGGGCTTGTTTTTCCTTTAAGCGCACATTTGGGCTGAAGCCCGAGGGCGCGTGCGCCGGAAGCCCCCTCTTTTCCCTCTCGGATACGACGAGGACTGGAATCACATCCAGGAGAATGACGCCGAGGGCCTGAGCAACGGACTCAACCGTGAGTCTGCCAAATCGACAGCAGGCATTCAGAACATGGGTATGGAAAGCTAAAAGGGACAACAAAGAGATGTGGATTGGGACTTAAAGGGACATTTCATTTAAGAAACCGGAATCCAATTAAATCCGGGTCACTCAAGCGGAACGAGATGTGGCTCAATGACGGAGCGCGAGGGAATGATAATGCGATGTGTGCGGAGGAGAGCGTGTAAAACATGCACCCGGCTCCTCAGGTGGCCACGCGAGAACCGAACCCTCTGCTGAGGCTGAAGACTCACGGATACAAAGCCCAGTGTCAGTGAAGTGTCCAGGATGACACACGAGTGTGAAGCTCCTGTGTGGAAGAATGTTTATTCCCACTGGCAGAAACGGGCTGAAAAGAATTATACTGAGGTTTTCAAGAGTGCGTAATTATCTGCTTGCACAAAAGCCCTCGGTATTTTCCAATATGATTTGACAGCAGGAATGCACTGTGTTACCTCCACACACCCTCCACAGATCCCTGATCATTGTTTGGGACTTTAGTGTTTCAGAGGAGCCTCCCTGAACCGGTCCGGAAGCTCCAGAGTGCAGACGTTTGTGACATCTAGTGGTAGAGTTGCATGTTGCAGTGAAATACTTCCCTAGCCCTGATATTCCAAACAAATGGGAGAACCTGCGGTGACTTTCCATGATCAATTTAACATGTTTAGTTTGTCCATTCTAGGCTACTGTATAAACAGGATGGCGTAAAAAAACAACATGGTTGCCTCCACAGAGTACCCACTCCACGAAGGGCTCATTCTAACGTCATGAAAACAACATGTCGCTAATTATACACACATATATCCATCGATATCATGATTTTACATCCCACCCGTGCCATTACAAATGAAAATGACATCCCCGAAAAATCACACACTGCACCTTTAATTCCAATTTTGGAGCGGTGTCGTCAGTGTTCGCAGTCGAAGTCGACTGTGTGTTGGTGTCCCTTGCGGACTGTTGTCCGGCCGCCTCGGCGTCAGGTGAGGTGGGGACGACGGCAGGGTGCGTAAAAACAACCTCCAAGCTCCAGACATGGGCGGGCGCGTCATTCGACCCCCGGCTCAAACTCCCGCCCCGGACGGATCCCCCCAACATCCGTCTTCATTAGAAAAGGTTGGTCTCCGAGCAGATGGCCATTAACAGCACCTCCGTTCTGCAGTCCCCTCACCCTCTGTGTGCGCCAGGACACTACCTAGAGGACAGCCGACGTCCCCCAGGAATCCCGGCACAGCTCGCCAGAGAAGAAGAAGAAGAAGAAGAAGAAGAGGAAGCGGTGCCCGACAAGGCCCCCTGGTAATGATCACTCTGGGGTCTTCATAAATCTCCCTGTTGGACATTTTTCAAAATAACAGCATGGAGTATGGAGATGGGCGGCGTGGCGGAGGAATCAATATGTCAGAGCCGGTGGCACGAGATAGGGACGGTCAGAGCGGCACAATGGATACAAATAACCACATCCCCCCTCCACTCCCCCCCCCGAAAAAAAAAACCCCCCCCCCCCCCCCCCCCCCCCCCCCCCCCCCGCCTCCCCCAAACAGTGATTCATCTCATGCATGCCTTCCTGCTCCGTTTCCTTTCCCTTTTAAGAGCTTTTGTTCCTGTGTCTTTCATGTGACTGGCGTGATAATGGAGCCCAGACAGGTGAGTGGGGGGGGGGGGGGGGGTACATGAGGACAGGGTCAATTTGCAGTCAACAGAACAGAGGATGTCATGGTCACTTATTTCCTTTTGCTTCGCATCACGGCGAGACTTCGAGGGAGGACGAGTAAATCAGACGAGACGCTTTGTAATCCCGAGTGAGAACGTCTTAAAGGTACAGTGCGTGGAATTGAGTGAGATCTCAAAGTTTGGTACTTCCCCCATCACAGTGATCCTCTAATGGCGGGTCGACGCAGAAATCACAGTGAAAGTCTGCAGACTGACTTTGAGCTTGTCAGGGCAGAGTTGGGATCCTGTGACGTTGGGATCCATCATGAGTTCATGTCAATGTTTCGTGTTTTTCCTTTTTTTTTTGGTCCGGGCGACCTCGTGACCGGTTACTCCGTGGATCCCGATCGCCTGGGTAAGGGGCATCCATCTTCATCATCTCCATTATGGGGCGGTGGAGGCGGGAGCCCCGGCCCCCCGCCGCTCCACGTCATTAGCGACTGACAGTCTGTCGAACCGCCGCAACGTCGTCAGATCGTTAAAAAAAAAAAAAAAAAATGACACGAGGGGAAACGTGCAAAATGTTTGATTCTCTACCTTTCATCTGCACAGCATAGTGTGCATCATGCATCACAGACCTATGGGATATCCAGGGTACGAGGTCAAAGGTCACACAGCGGGGGGTGAAGCGCGTCATTTGTTCTGCCCTTGTTATCCTCTGCTGTCTCTCTAACGAGAAGGGTCAGTGTGACAGACTCACAGTCGCTCTGCTTTTGGGCACCGAGAGGTGACACGCTGGCACATCCATCCACCTGACACTCACACGTTCCTGGGTACAAAAAAAAGGAGGGGGGGGGGCAGCGAGGGGCTGTTGGCTCCCTGCGCGCCGGAGGAACCTGTTTGTGTGATGTCTGAATGTGTTGTGGGGGCGGCGGGCGGATCCTCCCTGCCTCAATGGCATAAATCAGCTCATTAGCCCGGTGTGTGATGGGTTATTGTAGCGCCGGGCGCACGGCCCGCGTCGCGCCAAGGCTCCGGAGATTTCCAACATTTTAAAAAGCCACGTTTGGGTGGGATCGTTTTCTTATCCTCTGGCACCTGGTCGAGGTCATTCCATTAGGGCTGGATTGATTTACATATAAATTGAACAGGGCGTATTATGCGCACCTCCTTAAACTCATCTGTTTCATTACTGTATCCCATTATCTGCCTGGCGAACTCCAACAAGCATTTAATTTCACCTTTCATATTGTCTTATGTTTCATTATGTTTCGGCGTTATTTATTAAAATTTCATTTAGCTAATAACGCCCCCCTGCGCTGCCCCTTTTTCCCGCGCCGCACCTTTTCTGATGTGCTCAGAGAGAGTCTCTCTGTGTCCCGAGGTAAAATGCAAAAAAATAAAAAAAATTCACCGGAATATGAAAAGCAATCATATTTTCCGTATCAGTAAGCAGGTCTGTGGTAGCTGGAGGTTATTCTTTCACTCTGCTGTTGCTTGGGGAGGCATTTTGTAAGAGCCCCCGGGGCTCACCTACTTAATTAAGTTTTCCCGCCATGAGAATGAGTTAACTTGTGATTCAACGAGGGCAGAGAATGATTCCATCTGACAGCGCGCAGGGGTTGAACGATGTGTCTCCATGCCTAACGTGTCATATGTGCATTTGTGTCGTCGTGGGACTTAAAACCAATCAATTCGTTTCACAGAAAAAGTCACAGTTTCTAAAGAAACTTTGCCGAACGCATGAAGTTTGCGGCGCAGTTGTCGTGGCGATGTGCGGCTCGAATGCAGAGAAGAGGTGGAAGGGAAGATCCACATATACCAACGTGTGGGCGTGTGTGACTCTCTCCCCTGCTTGGACATGAATTGACTGTCAACAGGGCGGAGGTGTGATGATGATGATGAGGATCAGGCAGAAGAAGAAGAGCTGTTTCAAACCCAAATGGAAAATCATGGTGCTAAATAAGGTTGTTGTTTTTTTTTTGGGGGGGGGGGCAACATTATGTTTGAACCTCACAGAAAATATATGTTTTAGATTAGATTTCATCTGAATACAGGGATAGATGTTCAAGATTTTGCTGGTCCTCTGGTGGTCCTCTCTGGGACCACCCAGACATCTTGATCCCAGGCGTATCTCTGGGGATCCCAGGTGCCAAGTGTGTCGTTCAATTTGAGCATTTTGACAATTCTCAGTTAACTGTCATTTTCTTTTTGATCCCTTCAAAACCACTTCAGCTTTCACATATTTTGCTGGACTTTGTTCGGCCCATAAAAAGTATGACCAAAGATTCTCCTTGTGCAATAGAAAGTCAACTCTGACTTCTCTATTTCACCAACTATTCCATCCGCCTCCTCTCCTCACTGAGAAAGCATCATCCATTTTGGCTCTTACATCGCAGATGCTCGTCCAAGAGCCTGAGGTCAAAAGGCCATTTCCTTCCCGACCCACGAACATCAACACTATGGAGCCATCGGGTCGTATCGACCATCTTACCTCTGCAAACTCCTCTGTCAAAGTTGGCCGTGTTCTCGTGTTACATACAACTCCTCCACAAACGCCCTGAAATATTGAGTGTTACAATTAGCGTATAATGGATCTGGGTTCAGCCGTCAGCCAAACAGGAAGTGAACCTCCCGCTGTCGGCTTCAGTTCCAAACTGAGAGTAAGACTACACCGCCCGCGAGTGTTATTCTTTGGAATTTTCCCTGAGTCCCACTTCGCCTCGCTGGTCCAAGAACTTGTCTTTCTTCATTTGGCAGAAAGCAGACAGAAAGCAAAGCGATATGTTTTTCCCTTTCTTGCTGTTACGTAGAACAACACCAGGGGACAAATATTCCGAAATGAGTTGATTATCTGTATTGATGAGAAAAGCAGGCGAGGACAGATGATGATGATGTCGTTCTTTTCAAGGTTTATTTATCTTATTTAAAACAATAAGACGTTCTCACGTAAGTCACCGATGAGTCACGGGTGGATTCTGCCTGGTCAGCGAAACGGTCGCACTGATGTGGGCCAGCGTCCTCACACCTCACATTTACCACTGATGCCGGTTCCGTAACACCACCCCCCGGGTCCGGGCTCCAGTGAACCCTGAACGCTAACGTGTTGTATGTCGAGCGCCTTCACACACTCCCCCGCAGCGGGACATCTCCCATCATCATCCCGTCTGCAGAGGAGCCGTCCACAAAGCAATGTCAGCGGAATAATGAGGAGCCACAAACCATAAGGTAGTAACCCCCCCCTCCCCCCCGCCCCCCCACCACCTCCACAAAACCACATCTGTAATGTTTGGCTCATTTCAAAGCTACAAGATGAATTATATGGGAAGTGAACGGACATGTGGTCCCAACTTTGGATTTTTTAAATGGCGATTCGATTCAATATTTCCTTTCCTGCTTTTTGCACACTATCGATCAAAAACAAGCAAACCACAGTTTTATAAATGTATGCTACTAACCCTGCACAAGTAATGGTTGCTATCAATTCATGTATGCATGTAACTGTATTGTTTTGAAGTATCGTACACACAGTGCAAATGACTGATTTTAAAACTATTTGCAAATTGCTGACATTGCAGCAAGCGACTATCACCACACTGCTAAAAATCACTTTGCTATAAAAGCATTATCTGACTTTATGGGGAAATGCTCACTTTTGGAGTCAGCCTCCAGTGGCCGACCTATGAACTGCAATTTTGTTTTCCACTTCCTCCCGCACTTCATCCATTTGCACCGGAGGTGGCCCCTCGGTGTCTTGTCATCGCGTTCGTGTATTTCCATCGTGGAACGTTTTCCTTGCCTCGTGAAACCATCAAGTCACAGAAAACAAATACAATAAATGTTGTTTACGGCTGAAATCAGGAGCAGCAGAGGAGGGGAAGCCCAATGTCCTTGAATAAAACAAATGATCGGACACGTGCTGCTTTGAATCTGCCGCCCACTCGCCGGGCGAGGAGGAAGGTACAGTAATGGATCCAGCATGTGCAGCTCCACACACGCAGTGTGTCGCGGAAGTGGCAGGTAGAACTGTTGATCAGAACCTCGGATGAGAGTAATAGATCCGTTTAGCGTTAATCAATGTCGCTCACGGGCTCATTGAGCAGTGCACTCGCCATCCTGCTTTTGTGTCGGAGAGCCTTTTAATCTAATTGGACGCTAAACTCCTGTCATTATTCCTCATGCCCCGAGACTTATTTATGGCGCCGCCGCTCGCTTGTCTTTACCTTTTCATTACAGCGTGCCAGTCTACATCAGCAAACTCATTAAAGGGAATGAATCAAAGGGGGAAAGCTGATGTGCGGCTGAAAAGTGTCATTTAATAAATGTGTGTGAGGCGGCCGCGCTCGAGCACATCATTCATGTTGTTTACGGCCGGGATGTGTTCGCGGGTGAGGGGCACTTTGATAATAAAGGCCTCTCCCTCAGAGGCAAACACCAGCGCTGCACTTTAACACGCGCACCTTTCGGCAGCGCCAGGATCGTCAACGCTGGACGTTGTCAGCGGAACGAGGAAGTTGACTCCGAGACGTCATATTCGTCAATGTGACACGTAAATTGGGCGTTTGGCCGCCGTTCATGTTTCTGTGTTTATGTCTCAAAAGGCTTTTTACGCCTCTCAAAGGCATAAACAGGATGTTCTTGCTTCAACGCATAAAAAAAGTCAAACACAAAAACAACTTAAATTGTCCTCGCTCTAATCGATGCTCCCGTGGGTTTTTCGCCCCGGCTCATCAGATGCTCTTCTTTTTGTAAATGATATCCACATGTTTGAGTTCATCGGCAGGTTCTGGGATATTCAGGCTCATTCACGAGGAGCGGGTCGTCTCCACGGAGGCCGCCATGTTTTTACGATAAGAGTCAAAGCGGACGTACTAAACATCTTCTGAAGTCGACCACAGGTTCTCCTTCATGCCCAGAGGGTGAGGGTGAGGTGCTGGATACAACACGCAACCTCACCACTAGATGTCACCCAATCTCACACACTGCACCTTTCAAGTGACTTTTATCCCATGCACGTGATTGCGACACATTGCACCGTCATTCAGAATAACATCCCCGTTCATTCGTTCATTTCTTCGTGCAAGCGATTTGCATACTGCCCCTCGAAAGGAATGTCGCCTCTGTGCTTTGCACCGGCGGCGGCCGCAGTCATGTAGAGCAGCAGTACATTCAGAGACGGGCCTGATGAGCCGGTGCACTGAGGAACAAAGTGACAATTGCACGGCTTGAAGGTCTTAGGAGAGTCCCGAGTCATTACTGTGCGCGGGGGGAGCGGCGGAACACCTCTTCATGGGTGTTTAAGCAAGCACTTTAAATGGAAATGCACTTGACAGGTTAAGAGATGTAATCATTGGGTATTTGAATTCGACTCAGCAAATGTCTCCGTGTAACTCCCTCTCTCCCACTCTTGTCATTCTCTTATGCGTTCTCACCTTTTTATTTTCCGTGTTTCTCGCCCTGTTCATTTCTCTTTCTCTCTCTCTCTCTCTCTCTCACTCGCTCGCTCTCTCTCTCGCTCACTCGCTCTCTCCGCCCACCCGCTCCTGTTTTGAATTATTTGCCGTCTGTGCCACATCCTTGCATTTTATGATGCGTTAGTGTTGCTCCTGATCTGTGTTCATTTCCGCACCGCGGTATTGTCAGTCTGTGTGTGTGTGTGTATGTGTGTATGTGTGTGTGTGGGTGAGTGGGTGGCACCTTTTATGGTTGAAAGGACTGAGGCTATTCATTGGCTGAATGACTGTAATTGTCGCTCCTTCTTGATAAAGCCTGGCTATTTGTCGACTTGATGAAACGAATGATTTCAGTGAGTCTTCCTCCCTTTCATAAAGGACCTGGAATGTGTTCGTAATCTTCAGTTGGATGATAATAAAAACAAATCTATTCATCAGGAGTGAACTTCTTTGGACATTAAAGGTGCAGTGTGTAAGATTTTGGTCATTTTTGTCACTTTTAATAAAAAATATTACTGAGCTTTCTTGGCAACTAAGGTCTGTGACGACTGGGGACATGGAAGAAACAAAAAGCAGGACTCGGACTCAAATTACAAATGAAAATATTTACCAAATTAAGGCTGCGAGACAAAGCTTGGCAAACACTCTATGACACTATGAGGCGAAACTGAAAATCACCCATAACGAGGAAAACCAAGACTAAACTAATAACAAAACACGCTGTGCTAAAGACAGGAAAAAATCTTGACTTGAAGAACACAAAGAGGAAAAACATGAACATGAACTTTTGCAGCATGCGTCCTCCCCTGCCTGTTCTCCCTGCAGCCCTTGAGTGCCTCTGCATCACTCCTGTCCTCCTTCGGAGTCAATCCACTCATTAGCACGGTTACGGCCTGTGAACATTTCATTAGGCTAATATGTCTTGGCTGGGACGTACACTGTTGTTGTGCTGAGCCCACTGTTTTCATTACACTCCCATTGCACTAACACCCCCCCCCCCCCTTCCCCAACCCCCCCCCCCCCCCCCGCGCCCCCCGCCCCCCGGCCCCAGGATCACCTCACTCCTTGTCGTTGACTGGAAAGCAGCAAAATTAATTGTGTGTCCATCCTGCGCTTCCCTTCGCAAATTAACCTGTAAGCATCGTCTCACTTATTGATTTTGGTTCTTGGGTGATTAAATTTGCGCATTTCTAAGTTTGATCGCTGGGAGCTTGATTGATTAGGGGCAGAGTTCCCGTTTGATTCATATAAAAGGGAGCGATTGATCAAAAGCAAGAGAGGGGTATTTAGAGCTGAACGCTAAATAGCGCTCACTTCCTGACTTTTTGGTGTCGCATGGCTTCACATATTGGGAGCGCAAGCAGGAGACATCTGGTCAGAACCAGGTGCATTTACAGTCACGGGAAAATGTCTGAAACATTCTGGGAAGAGCAGGCGGGAAGCGGAGCATGATATACTGTATGTGGATATCGGTGTTTTTGTGGTCAGGCCTTTGACATTGGAATTGACCCTTTCCTCCAAAAGCTCTCCAATCGATGTTCTCCAAGTTGGAATAATCACATGAATGTATTGATCCCCAAGGTAACAGTCACAGTGTAGCATCTGTTTAATCAAGAACAGAAATACATCAGTTAAAGAAAAAAATAAATACACAATAAGACGGATTGATAAGGTGTCGACCGAGGGCCACACTCGGAAAGTCTGGGCTCCTTTATTAAAGCTAACATAATAAATCAAATGTCAGGAAATGATGCTTAGTTAATGAAAAAAATGGCCACATCACAAGAGAGTTAGTACTGTCTCATCAAACGTTTACAGCTTTTTATTTTTTTTATTTTAGAACACATTAAATCTGAGCCTTTGTTTTCTGGATGTGCTCGATCATGAGTGTAGGTTGTGTAACCCGTTTGAAAGAATTGTGAATTTATTATTAGTTGCATCCAGAAAGGGGGGTGGACACATTTTCAGGGAGTATTGTAAATCTAGAATTATTTTCATTTAATTTCTGATTCTATTTATTTCGTTCTGCATTTTATTTAGAGATACATATTATTTTGAAGGTCAGAGCTGCTTGAGTAGTGCTTCCATACAGAAGGCAATTTCATTTGTTCAGATCGGAGCAGCTGAACTGCTATTGGTGTGACGCAGTTAGGTCCCGCCTCCTCACGGATGAGGTAGACCCGTTGTGAGAGGTGCGCGAGGGGACGTCATTACCGGAGCAGATACGACAGCTAAAGTCAAATAACGTGGAAAGAAACAATATACTGTGCTACATGGTAAAAACAGTGGATTGTTGAAGCTGGTAAGCGTCTGGAGAACTACAGTGAAGCAACCCAGGGAACCTTTACCTGCATGTTAATTGTTTCTCTCTCTCGGTGAGTACACAGTGTGCGAACTGATAGCTTATGAGTTAGCATAACTACCTGTTGCTTCAGCTACCTAGCATACATTTAGAGCTGTAATGGTTGTGTGCGTGTTAGATATAGCCACAAGTGATGTGATAAGTAACATGCTTCATGGTTTATGACTTTATTGAGTGGGTTATGTCAATGTAATCTTAATTCTGTGATTTAATGATTCTATTTTCACTTCAAAGACAGTGAAGTTTACATTTCCAATGTTACCATTGTAATACAGCAGTAACGTTTTCATACTTTAACAGTTGAGTGTTGTATTATATCGTGAACATAGCCAAGGAAACAAAACTGTACAGTTGGAACAAGCAACTTTAATGAAGTCTCCCATATATAATACAGGCTGGGTTTTCTGTCTTCCCTGGATTCTGGACTGGATTCTCTCCCTGACGAGGGGGATGGCGAGCCAACCGAGGAGGAGTCTCTCTTCTCTTCATCATCATCCTCATCTTCTTCATCTTCATCGTTTCAGTGTGGTAGGACTCAACGACACATTCAAGTAAACTTAAAAGAACTACATTTTTGTTTTGAAAGGGAAAGAAACATTTAAAGTTTCCTGAAAGGGTGCATCCAGTTTTACAAGACAAACTTTAAAAGAAATGACCGGTATTTGAAAGGGGTTAATACAATTATTCTGTCACAATTTAACCTCTGTGTGCGTCTCCTTTACTCAATCGGTGCCCGCCCTATTTCTCTGATTACTCTTCCCGGGTTCGGGTCCAGTGGCACTTACCTGTGAGGTGGGTTACAGTTGGGTTGTTGGTCTGTACAGGGGGGGCACATATCTGACTTTGAAACGGGTGGTGCCTCGGACCTGGCACTGACCTCTGTGGATACAGGTGAGTAGGTTGATCAAATCCGACCCCTGCAGGACACTCTGCAGCTATAGCTCCACCTAGTGTTCAAACTAAGAGGTACAAACAATGCAGTCAAGTTTCGTGTGTGGGCCATATTCCATTATATTTTCACAATTTGCTACTTGATGATGAAAAATGTGTCCAAACCAAACTGTTTAGACACACCTGCTTTAAACTCAATTATATAGATGGATATAATACAAGCATAAGAAATAGGAACCATAAACGTAATGTTCTTATACAAAGATAGGAATGTGGAATTAGGGTTGTAAACAGACATTGATAGAACTATACTTATATAAGCAGTAGTGATTAATCTGATAAATGAATGTTATAGTTATTACATATAAAACATATATCTTTATACTTCTGGATACCTAGCTGTTGATCGGGCTGGAAGAATTCCAGAAATAGTGGGACAACTAACTAATATTTGTTTTCGCTCACACAGCCCCGCAAGAAAAGTCCATTGCCTAAAAGCAGCTAGAGTGAATTTTCGGACACATGCATCCGTGTTCCGCTGCCCCTTTCTTCATTGCCCTCATAAAACATGGTGGATGGCGTTGTGGTGAGAGCCTTTGTTCTCGTTCCTGTGATGTCCTGTGATCTGATGTCATTTGGACTCATGTTGCCAGGAAGTCTGTTCCCCATTAACTGCCTTGGAGGTGAAACCAGTTTGATCATTAGCCCTCACAAGGAGCTCCACCCCCTCCAACCTTAAAAGGACATGCCCACCCTTTCTGTCCCCTCAACCACATTCTCTTCCTCCCTAAAATTCAATGCATGTGTTGTAAAAATGGCCACAGGGATTTTTTCCCCCTGACTATAATTACAAGACAGAATTACCTATCTGTCATATTTAAAGGTGCAGTGTGTCGGATTTGGTACTTTTTGTCTCTCCTAAAAATATTACAAAACAATTACATACTGACATTTTCATGAATTTATCATCACCTAAATGTATTATTATATATATATTATATATATACCCATAAGCCTTGAAGGTGCAGGGTCTAAGATTTGGTGACTTCAGTTGTCATTAAAACAAAAGATGTTAAGAACGTCCACTTTTTCCCCTGTAAAAACATAGTGGCCCCCTTAGAGGACCCCCTCCTCATGTAAATAAACATTAATGGGCCTTTCTGTCTCTCAATTTCTTATAATAATGGAGAAAAAGTAAAACATTTACGTAATAATAAATTCCTAAAAATGTTGGTATGTAATTGTATTGTTATATTTTTAGAAGTGAAAAAAAAAGACCAAAATCGTACACACTGCACCTTTAATGCACCACCAAGCCGATTAACTGTACCATTGTGTATATACAGAATGATGTAATAAAATCATAATCATAAAGATCATCTTAAACAATGATTTCAGAATCATTTCCATAACGAATTCACTGCAATATGGCTCGCAACCTGTTATTTTCTCCCCCTCGACAAAAATGCAGGCTGCTCCCTCTGTTCCCTATGCCTGGTCAATCATATACACTTTCCACGGGAAATTAATTCCATTATTAAACATGCCTCACTCCAGAAATTTCAATTACCGACGGCAGCGCGGCGAGGACGAGAGGGACGGTAACGCGCGCCTCCTCTAGATGCATGAATATTGCATTAGGCCGAGAGAGTAATCACGGCCAATAGCTGTGCAGAAGTCAAGTGTGCGCGGGTCCATTTATATACATGACTTCTGGGCAGATGGCCACCGCAGACAACAGGTTCATCTGTGAGGTCCACTTACGCCGCCATCAACAATCCAAATGTACGAGAGCGGTCGGCAGAGAGCTCTGAAACAAGGCGGCCACTCGGCTTAATGGGGTTAAGGGGTAATACGGTAATGGCACATGAGTGGGCGCCTCGGTCACACCTGAATTAACACCGCTGACCTGTTTGCTTGTTGCAGCCAGAATGTGTTACACTCAGTCTGAACAATTGCACTTTGTGATACTGTTAAGTTTTTTGTGTAGGTTTTTTTTTTTTTTCAGATTTCTTTTGGGAAATTGGCAAATCATCAACGCCAGGGAACAAAGTGGCGCGTTTCGACCCCGTAGAGGACAAACACTTACCGCCGTTAATTTCCCGGCTCGCCATTTCCCCGTGTTCTGCGGACTCGAGCACTCTTTCCACTCGGGTAAAATGTCCCTTGTTGCCATCGAGCCATGAGTCTGAGAGGAGGGGGGGAGAAAGGTCAAAGCAATTTATATGTGACACATAGAGTTTGATCGCTTTGTCATCGCCTCGGGGGCCAAACCTGCCGCTCTCTCTCTCAAGAAACAACCGCCCCTCCCCACCCACACACACCCACACACACACACACACACACACACACACACACACACACACACATGCACTGAGCGAAGGAGAAAGAGATAGAGTGAGGGAGCGAGAGGCAGGGGAGACATGTGTGCACGTGTGCATGAACAACACACACAATGTTCGACCATCTGCATGAGAATGTCAGACAATCGGTTTGGTTGCATTCCATTGTCTTTGTGTTGTGTGTGAAACATCACATGACAGACTCACGGAGGTTCAATCGAGGGCTGATTGATATATGTACTCATATATTTACTACTTTAATTACTATAATAATTAATACATTTGCATTCCTTGAAAAGATGGAGTTTGGAGTAATTGCTACTGAAATAAAGAAAATATAGATAATGCATAAATAGCCCATAAAATGTTTTCAATGATTTCATAGAATGATAACGGGACTTGATAAAAAAAATGTTTTTGACATTTGAGTCCCATTCTTTAAAAATGTAAAAAGAAATCCCTGACACTAAAATGAGGGGCAGTTACACAAGGGATGTTCCCCATCTTGTTGCGAGCTTAAACTGGAATCGAAAAATCCTCTGATGTGGGCACATATGCAAATTCAGGCAGTCTTAATATTTTCGTAGCGTAGCCCCGAGGTGAGCACGACATTAAGCGCTGCGTGATGTCAGGCCTCATTTAAAAATGCTAATAAACATGCACTTCCCCTGTTTTCAGACCAGGATCCGCTGCCTCTGTAAGTCCCAGACCCAGACCCACCTGGTTCACTGAAATGCCAAGAAACCGTAAAGTCAGCGGAAAGAAACCACGGAGACCTGCGGTGGCGTGTTGGCCATGTTTGCGTCCGCTCCACGCGCACTGTGATAGATGAAACTGTCCACGTGTGTCGTTATTTATTCTTCACATCGACTTGGGTTATGGGTGACAAGGAGAAGATGGTGTGGGGGGGAGGGGGGGGGGGCCGGAAGGCACGAGCTGCCATAGCAGATACCCATCATGCCAATTCCACCGTGATTTATGTACAGTGGTGCCAAAGCAGGGGACAAATGACCTTCACACATAGTTACCAGAGGAAGATATCAGTGGACAGGGACTTCCATATCACATCTCTCCAGCCCCCCAGGACCCTCCCAGTACAGACTGTTTGTGTGTGCTTGTGTCTGGGCAGGTGTGTGTGTGTGTGTGTGTGTGTTGATGAGTAAAACTGACATTGAGCCAGTCCCTTGGGGTAGAGGACAACTGCTGGTTACGTGTGTGTGTGTGTGTGTGTGTGTGTGTGTGTGTGTTTATTGGGGAGAGACTTGAGTTTTTATGTGGAGGCATCATAGAGGAGATATAATGATGTGGATGTCTGAAGCAGTCTGATATGATAGACAGGTTATTATCTACATTTGGGAATAATAAGAAGGAATATTAAAGGTGCAGTGTGTAGGATTTGGTGACCTCTTGAGGGGAAATTGCATGTTGTATCCATCACCTCACCCTCACCCTTCTGAGCATCAGGAGAAGCTACGGTCGACTTCAGTTGTCATTAAAACTCAATGGATGTCTAGTACGTCCCCTCTGGGCTACTGTAAAAAAATGGCAGCCCCCATAGAGAGCACCTGCTCCTTATGGAAGTATAGAATAATGGGCTCATTTAAAGGTAAGGGGGAAAATATAACCATGCCCACTGTTTTTTTTACAACAAAAACTTAGTGCTACATGGCCTTGGTCCCAACACAGTGGAATCATATGAAATGTAGCTTGTGGCGCACAGAGCACAGAAAACAATCTCCCTCTCCTTCTGTCAAATCCTCAGACCCTGACATCCACATACAGTCCTGTAATATGCATCATTTACCTCCCTAATTAAAGCTGCAAAGACTAGAGACTTCTTTTCTCTCACAACTTTCCCACATCTGAATGAGACGACCTTTCGTGTGCAGCCAGATGTGCCTTAACTAGCTGCTGATTTGTGTGTGTGTGTGTGTGTGTGTGTCCTGCTGGTTGGAGGCATAGGAGTACACACCAGTTCCTTCTGACTCCAGATGTTGTGTGATTGTCTTCCTGCTGACTAGTCCAGGCAGTGTAAGCCCCGCCCCCCATAACCTGAACATATTTTGAATACAATCATGAATTTCCAATATGCCTTTGTTGCTTTCCATTGTGATCTCGCCATGTTTTGAACTTGCTCTCACACATATAGTGGGTGGAAAAATATGCAATTCAACACAGAATATTGTGCAAACAACACTTCCCTTAGTCAAATCGGGTTGTTTTTGTTGGCAAGTGTCCAAATGTTCAAATCCTCATTTTAAACGGAGAGATCTCTCGTATTGTGGTTTTTAATGTAGTGATTAACTCCACCACACTTCAACGTGATCAGCAGGACCACCCAGTGAGAGCGGGAGATTGCTGGGTCACACAGCATGGCGACAGGGGGTGCCCCCCCCCCCCCCCAAAATCTATTTTTTATTCAAAGTTGCTCTAAGCCGCGACCCACTGAAAACAGGTCCGTGAACCGCTTTTGGGTTCGCGACCCACCAGTTGAGAATCACTGATGGAGGCAGCGGCGAGTGTCCTGCCAAACGCTGGC
Organism: Chascanopsetta lugubris; assembly: GCA_016785325.1. Classification (NCBI taxonomy): domain Eukaryota; kingdom Metazoa; phylum Chordata; class Actinopteri; order Pleuronectiformes; family Bothidae; genus Chascanopsetta; species Chascanopsetta lugubris. The sequence continues at coordinate 16 of JAFBJT010035007.1, read as the reverse complement.
ACCAACTCCGTCTCCA
>JAFBJT010034987.1:3311-21619 GCA_016785325.1 Chascanopsetta lugubris | reverse complement strand
CGCGTTGGAAGTATCGCGTTGTAATATTAGTCCAGAGGGCCGCATTAACATTATACATACGCATCATGGCGGGGGCCGCAAATCACCTTCCGGGGGGCCGCATTTGGCCCGCGGGCCGCGAGCTTGAGACCCCTGTGTTAGAGAGTTGCTGATTTTTTTGTTTAACATGGAATGAATATTTATAATATCGTCACCCGATGTCATTTTTTGACAAAATTGTTTTTTGCTTTTTTTGCCCACATCAGCTCCTCATGATGCTGGGCGCCTCTGGTAACATTTTCTCAGCCATCAGTTAAACAGAACATGCAATTCTACCCCTGTAGGATAATGCCCAAATGATCATATATTCAATATTTGATTTCGTTTTCTTAATTAATTAATTTTGGAGGGTGACGATATTCAATAACCAAAGACACCACTGCATGACATCTAATGACGTGCTCTTGCCTGTTCAGCCAATGTGCACACCTATCTATTTTCAGGAGTTGAGCTCGGTGGTGAGTCACTGACTTGAGTTTGTACTGCCCCCTTATGGAATAATCTGGAATAGTCTGTTCTAATTTGAGTGGGCAGCCTTGGCACCAACCAACTGCGGTATAATCAAACACAGGAGCCTCCATATAGAGAGGCTTTCAAACAGAAAAACATTGAGAATAAAGTGAGCTGACCCTGTTTAATTGTTCAATGACAGGGTGTAGATGTCCTCAGGGCTCAGGTTTTTGAACCAAACAAGGCTAACATTAAAATCCTCCAATCTGACAAAACACTTGGGTCAAACAGAAAAAACAATCGTGAAAAAAATGGCAAAAGTAACAACACTCATTTTGAGACTTTCAAGGGGAACACATCTCAAACTGGATACAAAAAAACAATATCTTCGTTATTCTAAAATACCAACTTTAGGAAAATAAAAACATTCCCAGGGTTCAGGCATACCAGAACAACAATTTCTTTATGAACCATTCTGCTACTACACATATGAACAAACATTGTACTTTTGGGAGTTTGTAAAAATAGCATTAGAGATTAAACATCTTAGTGTTGTGGAATGTACTTCAGACATTTAAACATGAACTTACATCATCGGCATCTGAATGCTGGTTAAATGTTAATAGTAGAGCATGTAATCTAGTAACAGCTTTAGTGACAGATTTGGACTGAAAATTAAAATATGATTTTAAAAACACAAGCTAAATTCTGTGTACACATCCATTGCGGACAGACAAAGCAAAACTACACCTAAAATTGTCTTACAGGTACTGACAGCATTACTTCTGTGCCTGTGCACAAATCATTTGTCGTGCTTCAAATCATTTGTTGAGCTAGGAGCGGCAATGCAAGTCCCTGAGAATGAGCTGATAATGAACAGTAGTGATCCAGATTCTATAGTTTGCTCTGAAGGTTGCTCGTTGCTTTTAAGGTGTGTGGACGAGCGAAAAACATTGTTAACATCCTGAAGAACTAGAAAATAAAATCAGATTTTTGGCAGCGTCGACTTCATGTCATATGATCTCCAAATTATTTGGAGTTTTAAGTCAGAATATCAATGATCATGTCTCATGTTTGTGAGCCCAGTACATTTCTGAAGTCTTTATGTGCTTATTCTACTTCAGCATGAGCACCGTTAAGTGGGGCAGTAGCTAGTCTGGAGTAGCGCATAAATGAAAAGAGTCAAAGATAGTTTCTGAGCAATCTTAAGAGTGAGACACAAATTCATCACTGAGCTTTACAGGAATCGTTAAGTTGTTTGCTGCCGTCTCGTATATGGGTCTTGATGCTAGACTTGGCAATTGATACACACCAGCTCTGCACGACTAATACATGCTGCCTTGTTATAGAAAAAGTGAGCTTGCGTATATATAGAGTGTTTAGATGACATTAGCAAGCACCGGTGTGGTAAATGAACTGAGAAAATGACAGGAAAAATACTACACATCTAAAATGAGACAAAATTGACTTGTCCATTCAACACATTGGGTCTCAATATATCTGAAGATCTCAGCAAAAAAATAGTAAATTAAACAAACACTGAAAAGTGAGATGTAAGCTGTTATGAATACTGTAAGAGTGTTCATATAGGACACAACTCATTTGAAGGCAGAATTAGAACATGAGATTTGGGTTCATCTGAAAATGGAGATCTGAAATAGTTATCTAACAAAAAAAAAGAGGAAAAAAAACAACACAAAGGCAAGAAATTCATTTTGGGAATCAGAAGAGTAAAGTTATGGACCAAGTGGGATATGAGCCACATTTACACCTTTGACTAATATATGTGGAATTATTGCTTTTTCTAAATTTCAATGGAACAAAATAATCATTTTTGCAATGGTATGATATAAAAGCTGCCCAGTCAGAAGCTCTGTACAAAAGCTCAACTTTCTTTTGTTTCTAGTTTAAATGGAAGGCCAAACGGGGCTTTAAAAACCCAGCAAATACATTACAAAAATGGAACCAACCCCATCCAAGGTCATACGAAGGCGGACATGTACGTGTCAATTTCTCATACCACGTCAACTTACCAAAATGACTTACTACCATCAGCCTTTCTGAAAATGCAGGGATGTTTGAAAGATCGGGTCATGACTTCCAGCTCTTCATCAGTTTATCCTGACCTTTTTCCATGTTAGTGAGGCAACCGTTCAGGTTGGACAGATCACAACAGATTGAAGTCAGACATACAGTACACGTTCATGTAGAAAAAAAACAACTCAGTATAGATTAGGAGTTTGATGGTCAAAGTATTTCAAAGAATGAGAACATTTTAAGAAGAGCCAGGAAAACCTGTGTAGAGTTGAGGATGCACAGGTTATGGATGGACGTATTTGCAGATATGCAAAGATGGCTATATCATCGGAACGTCGTCAAAAGTCGTTATAAATAGATATTGAAAACCTATTAATTTTTTACTTGTTTGCTCACTGCTTCAATCAAAAAGTTTAAAAAATCCAATTTCCTCAAATAGTGTCAGAATAAAAAAACCTACAATACTGGATAAAACTAAGACTGACACTTGCTTCTATTTTGATAAATGATTAAATAATTATGAAAAACATAAAATAAACCACAGGTAATCAAACTGCCATCTGAATTTTGATAGGCAGCAGACTTAAATCTAGGCAAAGGAAACATTTTGGATGAAAATGCTCAGACCATCAAAGTGCTGATGTATACCAATTTGTATGTGTGTGTATACAGAGGAACATGTGTTAAGTCCAAACTGTCGAGCCCACAAAACAGGCTTGAAAAGGTCCAGTGACACATGACTTAGTCTAATGAAATGATGTCCGATATACCCTTATCGGTCCCTCCTCCAGTACCTCCACCTGCTCCTGTGATCACCCGGGTTTCATGGATGGAGCTTGAGGTGTGGGTGGCAGTGTCATAAAGGCTGCTTGAGACTAGTGGTGAACTTGCGCTGGCTGCAGCTGCACTTTGCATACTGCTGGTCAGGTTATCCAGGAATACCTGAGGTCGGTAATGCTACGCAGGAAAAACAAACAGATGAGGAACATCCACTGACAAAGTATCCTTGGAGGCATCAAGAACACCAAACATCTTTCATAAGCACATCATCTTCGTTTTACTATAATATGAAATATTATCATGAGATCCAAAATGATTGGTGTTTCTGCTGATAGTAATTATATTACCACTGACGGTGTGTATTTGATTGTATGTTGTATGAAAATGTATGATTTATTGCTATTTATCGGTTGCAGGGTAGGGTGACTGCGATTATATAAAATGCATTATTATCATCATCATTATTATTATTATCATAATTATATGGTTTGGTCACTCTCTTGTTACTACCTGGATTGCAGGTGTGGGTTGTTCACTCTGGCAGAGGCGCTACGCAAATTAATGGATTAAGTTGACAAGAAAGACCAGAGTGCTACCAGAGTACAATTCCACTTTGAAATTGGAATTGTTCAAGGTATTCATGATGGTTGTATGACTTTCCACAGCTTGACTTTAAAAACTAGGGAGAAAAATCATCGTCCAAGTGCATTTTCAAGTGAAATGCATGCAATGCACAGAAAAACAATTCTACAAAGTTAACATGGGGCACAAAGTAAAAAACTCGTCAAGAAATCAAGTATGATGCTACTTTCAATAGAGAACAGATGGACAAATATACCTGAGAGTCTGCTTGAATTAGGGAAAACAAATCCAGACCTGTGGGAGAGAGACAGACAGGGATTTACAATACAGCCATTTATATTCACGACGATACCGACAGTTATACTTAGGCTGACTCACTTTGCATGTCTGTCGGGATGGTGGCCAGGGTAGAGGGATGGAAGGGGACTGCATAGTCTGCAAGTGTGGAGGTCAGATAAGTCGGGTCCAGGGACGGGATACTTGGCATGTGCACAGTGGGCTGGTAGGTCAACACTCTTGAGACAGAACAGTAAACTGATTTGAGTCTTGTGTTGAAACAGGGGTTGCAGCAATACAAAGCTGTTTGGATCTATTTCAAAACAGCAAGTCCTTAATTGTGTCTAGTTTCGACAAATATAAGAAATTGGGTGACATCTTACACTAACATTTAGAGATTACTAACAATATGACTATTTTAGGAATAAAGTCACACCAGGGCATAACAGTCTGTGGGTCCAAAAATTTTTTTTTTTACCCTTTCACATGCTTCTCCTCGTTCTTGGAAATATAAACACAGTGTTTCTTCAGAGGTGGGTCTGCATCCTCTTCATCATTATCAGATGAGGAGCTCTCTTGAGTAAGATCAATCACATCAGCCTTCTTGGAGGAGCTGGGTTCCGAAGAATGAGGTACCACTGATGTCTGGCGGAAAGGAGCTGAGGTAAAGAGGATAAAAGACTGCTGCAAATCTACATTTCTTTTCTTGTCAACAACTCATACAGACTTAAATCAACAATATACTAGCCTCTTTCTATCTGAATTTGCCTCCAAATGAGTGCACTTAGGCACAAGCTCGCTGTTCAGCTTCAGCATTTTTAATGCACTTATATTTAAGTTATCCGTCCAGCAGGAATGACGTCATCCCTGGGTTAGTTTTGATCCCCAAAAATCAAGACTGGCATGACTAGCATATGAACCCAATGATTACTTTAAGTTTCAATTTGACAATGGCCATTTCTTAGTTGTCTCAACTTCGATTACAGTGAGCGGAGCAGAGAACCAAGGTGCAGTTGGCCACTGCCAAGAAGTTAGTGACACACTGCTAGGTGGAGCCAAAGCCAACACATTGTGGATTTCATAGTGACGATTATGTAGAGCTCAGTGTGCAGGCACATATATATAGGCAGGCATGTGTCTTGTTAGTTTTCAAGTGAAAACGTATTCACATGAGGAGGCATGAAATACAAATAATACAGTTAAAAGTGACACTCAACACAAAAGACCTATTTCTCTCAAACATTGTTCACAAATCTGTCTAAATCTGTGTTAGTGAGCACTTCTCCTTTGCCAAGAGAATCCATCCCACCTCACAGGTGTGGCATATCAAGATGCTGATTAGACAGCATGATTGTTGCACAGGTGTGCCTTTGGGTGGCCCCACTAAAAGGCCACTCTGAAATGTGCAGTTTTATCACACAGCACAATGCCACAGATGTACGTTTAGAGGGAGCGTGCAAATGGCATGGCGACTACAGGAATGTCCACCACATCCGTTTGCCCACGAATTGAATGTTCATTTCTCTACTAGAAGCCGTCTCCAAAGGCGTTTCAGAGAATTTGGCAGTACATCCGATCGGCCTCACGACCGCATACCACGTGTAATCACACCAGCCCAGGACCTCCACATCCAGCATGTTCACCTCCAAGATCGTCTGAGACCGGACAGCTGCTGCAGCAATCGCTTTGCATAAGCAAAGAATTTCTGCACAAACTGTCAGAAACGGTCTCGGGGAAGCTCATCTGAGTGCTCGTCGTCCTCATCGGGGTCTCGACCCGACTACAGTTCGTCGTCGTAACTGACTTGAGTGGCGAAAATGCTCACATTCGCTGGCGTCTGGAGAGGTGTTCTCTTCACCTCCCGGTTTTCATTGTTCAGGGCAGATGGCAGACAGCGTGTGTGGCGTCATGTGGGTGAGCGGTTTGCTGACGTCAGCGTTGTGTATCGAGTGGCCCATGGTGGAGGTGGGGTTGTGGTACGGGCAGGCGTATGTTACAGACAACGAGCACGGGTGCAGTTTATCGATGGCATTTTGAATGCAGAGAGATACCGTGGCGACATCCTGAGGCCCATTGTTGTGCCGTTCATCCACGGCCATCTCCTCATGTTGCAGCATGATAGTGCACGGCCCCATGTTGCAAGGATCTGTACACAATTCCTGGAAGCTGAAAACATCCCAGTTCTTGCATGGCCAACATACTCACTGAACATGTCACCCATTGAGCATGTTCGGGATGCTCTGGATCGGCATATTCGACAGCGTGTTCCAGTTCCTGCCAATATCCAGCACCTTCGCACAGCCATTGAAGAGTGGACCGACATTGCACAGGCCACAATCAACAACCTAATCAACTCTATACGAAAGGAGATGTGTTGCACTGCGTGAGGCAAATGGTGGTCACACTGACTGTTTTTCTGACCCCCCCCCCCATAAAGCAAAACTACACATTTCAGAGTGGCCTTTTATTGTGGCCACCCTAAGGCATACCTGTGCAATAACCATTCTGTCTCATCAGCATCTAGATATGCCACACCTGTGAGGTAGGATGGATTATCTTGGCAAAGGAGAAGTGCTCATTAACACAGATTTAGACAGATTTGTGAACAATATTTGAGAGAAACAGGTCTTTTGTGTATATGGACAGTGTTTTAGATCTTTGAGTTCAGCTCATGAAAAATGGGAGCAAAAACAAAAGTGTTGGGTTCATATTTTGGTTCAGTGTACATATAAAATCTTAAACTCACAATGGTAAAGACAAATGGTATTCTATTTTCCTGGAGGACTGTGTGCAAGAGGACTGTGACTTGTAATTAACTAGTGACGAGTGTACGGTAGTGGAGGAATTAGTCGACCACAACAACAGTGTTGTTGACTCGGCATGGATTGTTCTGCAAATTATTTCTTTTAGCAGGATCATCTTAAAACCAGCTATAAAGACGTACTTACGTAAGGTACTTACTTTCAATTTTTGGTACTGGCTGAGATGGGACCTTGACTGCTTCTTTCTTTGGTCTCATGGGACACCAGGTTCCATCCTCTTGAAACTTAATTTCATCCACATCTGAACAGTCATTCAGGATTTCCAAGAATAAGCTGGAAAATAAAGAACAAAACTGTAAAACCAACAACAAAAGCACCCTAACAATAATCAGCTTCACATACAGTCACCATGGCCTTTAACCACTGAAATATAATAGATCATATTCAGCACAAGATAACATCCAAGAAGCCAATAAGATGTATTTTATGAGTCGACACTGAGCTTGACTAGCTCATTGGAGTCCCAGTTAGGATGATGTAACTTTGACGTTTGACTACCAAAAACAGTGAGTTAATTCAAAGTATTCTGGTCTGCTTGTCAACCACTAATCTGAAGTCTGAGTCATGGGGTGTTTCACCAATGCACATTGGGCCATGTGGGGTGTCATGGACAGTGGCCCTGCAACTAGCGATCTCTAAAGGCCAATGCTCTAACCACTGATCCCATGACAACATCCTAACAATGCAAATTTACTGAGGCTGCCATGACCTTGATTTTTGACCACCTATATCTAATCAGTTCATCCTTGAATTCAATTGAGTATTTGTACTAATTAAAAAAAATATCTTTGGGACATTCCCCATATACCTCATTGTTTGTGAGGTCATGAGGTAGGCTAATTAATTTTGGGATTTTAGGAGTGTATCAGGCAGGACACAGAAGGAATAATGATGAAGTGTAACTCTTCTCTGGTTTACTCAGATTTACTTCCACATAGTGACCTACAGTATTTCTGTATAAAACGATATATAAACTGCCATTAAAAACAGCATGTGACAGGATGTTCACAAATTAAAAATAAATGATATGTCTCTGTAAACTACAATATACAAATGAAAATTAACTAATTCTTAGCATAAAATGTGGAAAATATCAAATTTCAGTAAATAAACAAACTGAAACATATTCACAATAAGAGTTAAATACAGCAATGGCTCTCTCTAGTGCTTATACCCAGGAATAGCATTCTGACACACACTATATCTACCAAATAACTCCTAGAAATGACAGCAGAAACACTGTGATAGAGCTAAAGTGCTAGAGTAATCCAACCATGTTATCATCGTGTTTTTTGTTTTCCAGAACATTATTATTCCTGGTCACAGCTGCCATGACGCACAAAACTGACTAATCTGAACTATTGTGGCTAAAACGTGTTCACTTGCTCTAGTTGTAAAACACTGCTTAAATGAAGCAACAGGCAACAGGTTTATAAGAACTGTACCCATCCCTGAGAAGAACAAGGAAATCATGGCAACCTTTGTCTATTTGTTTGTTGAGAAATTACATGTAATGCACATTACAGGTGGTATCTAACATAAATCAATTTTCCACTTGAGACAATTTTTTTTTTTAGAAATATGTGGAAATTTAGCTGAGGAGATTTAAATACATACAATTACATGTTAAATGTTAAAACTGTTTGAAATATTAGGACATTTGTCAAGAGGCTCATCTACCAAAACCTGGACAGCAATCTCAGCAAAAAGCGTTGGGTCAAGTGTGAGCAGTTTGATTACTTGAACTAACCCATCAATAATGAGACTTTCATAAGCAGCCTTCTTGTCACACACAGGACAGATCCAGGTGGGTTTCTTCTCATTCATCTGAAGGTAGAGGGCAGCGTCAAAACACTGCAGGTGAGAGCAGGTCACTGCCCGGCATGGCACCGTCAGTCGCATCTTTCCCAACTGAGAAAAAAGAAACATTTGTTTTAGTCAAAATATAAGAATAAAATGGTTGGCTTTTTGCATGAGCATAAATTGTTTATCTCCTTTCTAGTGGTTAAAGGGGACCCACTTTACCATTTCAGCTCTTTTATTTATTTTTCCTTACTCTCATTGAGGCTCTAAGGGCAGAGGATGTCACTCACCCTGTGAGGCCCTGTGAGACACATTGCTATTTGTGAATGAGGGCTATATAAATAAAAATCGTCATGTCATCTTCTACCACTTATCCAGTATTCTGGGATATTTCTACCAGTACGCATAGGGCCCTGAAACAGGGTGGGATTCAAACCACTGACCTTTGCTTCCAAAGGTGACTGCTCTAACCACTGAGCCACTGCTGCCCCTTAAACAAAATTTGATTGATGGAAATCAATCAGTCAATTACAGTGGTCCTAACCAAGCGTTAAATGACCTTCTGTGGTCAAAATACTCAAAGGATAAGCTGTAATAGCAGCTCTCAGCAGCCTGTTTGGACTCTCTCCAGAAATCACTCTGTTTTGAGAGGACATGACACCAAACTGCTCCCTGAGCGATCAATCACCCCTGCCCTCTGCTCTTCCAAGTCTACTCAACCAATGCTCTTCATGCGCTGTGCGAGATGACGCTCTGAGTCACGTGGTGCTCCATCACTATGAGACATATGATGACATACTCGTTTGTTGAATTAAAATACGATTTAAGACGGAGGGTGTCTCTTGATGGAGTGCTGCACCCGAATTGACAGACAGCTACAGATTGAAGAAGCAGTGTAGTCCCAAATCCTTCTCGCAAACTCCTTAACACTTACAGGACATCTAATCATAAATGACTTATTGTGCAACCCCACCCAACATAAATAATGCCAACATTAGTCTACCATTTACGCCAGATAAAGATCGACAAGCATCTAGCCCAATATCACTTATTAATGCAGATCTTAACATCATCTGCGAATCTCTTGCATGGAAACTAGAAAAAAATGACTCCCTTCCTTTATACACTGTGATCATTAAGACAGACAATGTGGGCAACACACAGATTACTCATTGTAAAAGAAAGTCTCAGCTACCAACAACTTAGAAACACAACCCTCCCAGGATCTAACCTCAGTTTTGAACAAGTTGCTCGCTCAGACTTTTTAGAGACTGTTAGTGGGTGCACATGTTTCTTTCCGCCCTGGCCCCCTGAGACATCTTTCAGGCAACACCTCATTTGCACACCTAAAGAAGTACACCAACGGCTCAAGTAATTTCCGAACTCTCGGGCCAGCTCCACGTGAGTCTGTCGTTCCAGTGGGCAGTGTTCCAGTGCCTCCTCAGGTGGACCTCTCAAAAACTGTCATACGTACAAAAAAATCACCCGATTGCCTCGAAACCTAAAGCCAAATGAATGACATTGCTGGTTTCAACATGGCCAAGGCTCAAAGCCCCTACACGCAGAAAAACATTATTGCACCCTGACCGCAGACTGCCTATACAGAACTCCCCAGCAACCTCCAACAGGAGTAGGCTCTTACGACTCCCCAGGGACAGAGCCACGGCAATGTATTTTCAGTCCAAGCATATAGAAGTTACTGACCACCAGCTAATCGTGTAATAGCTCAGATACACAGACTTAATCAGGGAAGTTTAACAACAAGCTGCAAGGTAAAATCCCCGAACCACTTCAATCAATCAAACAATCAATCAAAGTTTATTTATATAGCCCGCATTTATAATCACAGTTTGTCTCATAGGGCTTCACAGGGTGGGTAACATCCTCTGTCCTTAGACCCTCAGCAAGGGTCAGAAAAAATTTCACATAGTACTCACATTCTCTATATCTTCCTAACAAGAATCTGCACCGTTCATTCACAACAAAAGGCACTCTGCAGTAGAGACTTGGCGTCACTACCACTCCCCACATGACCAATCATGGACGTACTTATCAACGGTTTCATTTACAAAACTAGCTCGCTGCCCAGCAAGTAACAGGTAGGAAAACAAGAGAGTAACAGGTAACCTACACCGGATTAAAACGCGAAAGCCTGCCATTGGAACAGCTTCAGAATATGTTAACAGCTGTTTGTGTCCTACTCCCAAGAAAGGGAAGCCTTTCTTCCCATCAGTGGCTGTTGTATTGGAGGAAGCTCCTTGGCTTACTAAAGCCCCCAAAGGTTTAAAGGGCTCAGTCCACATGGGTGTCACCACAACATGGGTGACGTTCAGAGGAGTCTAGGTCGACGGAAATATGTGCTCCGGCCAGCTGGGCAACACCTCACACTTTTGTGAGGTTTAAAAGTTCAAATCCCACGAGCAAATCACTAGCACAGACACTACGCTCCCTAGTTTCATGGACATGGAAAGATACCTTTTGAGAATGATTCAGCAGGGGATAATCACCTGTGTATTGATATATTACAATGAGCCAACTTAATTTCCTTGTAGAATAAAATTTACTCAGACGAAATACGTGGAGAGTTCTGGTGATTAAATTAAGATCCCACACAGATGCTTTTTTACCGGACACATGAGTGAGACCCGAAGACTTGTTGTAGCAATCTCACTGTCTGGATCGGCCGTCAGCTTCTCTTTAACTGGAAATCAGAAAGCAGAAGAGTAAAAAAACAAAAAAAACTTTGTAAACTTTGTTTAATCACATGTGGTAAATGGCAAGTATGTAGGTCACTCATTCCTGAAGATTACAATGGTTTGAAAAAATACTCGAATAGCTACAAAAATGTGTCTTGATTTGCACAACCAAGCATTATTTTATTTTAGCGAATTACATTTTGTTACTCAACAACTTAGCAGTTCATTATGTCCTCTGAAATGTGGCAACCTCAAACTAAGACTGCTGCCATTAAAAACATATTCAGATAATAAAAAGTGACAAGTTGATGGATTGGTGGACTGAATAGTTACTTAATGCTCTGGAGTGATCAGGGTTTCTGACGCCCTTCATCCTCAGTCTCTGCAGCAGCAGTGGTGAAGTCAGCTGTCTCACCAGGTACACGGACATAGAATAGGTCTGAAAAAGAATATGATCAATCTAAAGTAACAAATTGCTGATTGAGCCCAAATATGATGTAATCGTGCAAAATGAAGAAGAAAAGAAAAATGCATAAGATATTTTTACTCTCACTTTTCCAATTTCAGGTGCCCATGTGACTGAAATCTGATTGGGTACAGCAGATGACAGACGGACAAGAGAGGTAATGTTCAACGGTCTTCCAGGTCTCTTCTGTTCCAAACCATTTTTAGGTGGTGGTGCATAACCCTACAGGGGTAAAACATATTTTAATAGTTTTCAGAGTAGTCAGCGTAGGTTGGACTGTTCTTTTTCATTGCGACTGCTCTGAAAAAGGCACTTACAGGCAAAGGGAACAGTTTCCCATTAACCTTTATACAAAGACTGTTAGGGTAATTATCCTCCTGTGGACAACTTGTCTCTGACAAGCAAAACCTGATAAGAAAGAGAAATGTTTAAGTGTTTAAATGCATATATTTTGAAATAATCAACCAAAGTAAAAAAAAAACATCAAAAATAATTAGAAACGTTTCTTCAGTGGGGCAATGCAATTTGAAATAGTTTGATTTGTGTGTCTGTTGTAGTTCTCTTCATTAAACCAAGACCTGAGTTGTAAATTATGAAAATGTACAACACAGGAAACTTTCACAATTCTCACCTCAGCTGAATTTGAACCAAATAGTCCCTTCTGCCTCCTGGCAGGAAGTCCCTGTGAACAAAGCTCACCATTAAATCTGTAACATTTTAACAATTGACATCAGATATTTAGGCATGTGGTAGGCAGTAATTGCTGAAATGCTGAACTAATTTTAACTCCTACCTGGATATGCATACTTCTCGAACTTGCTGTGGTGTCAAAGCAAAGACAAACGTTTTTTCTTGGTGGTACCTCTGTGCAGTGCTTGCTCCTGAAAAGACAAATGATCTGGGATTATCCTTCAGACGAAGGTGAAGGTGACAGGGGAAACACACACACATACACAAGGCTGCCCTGTGTCACAGATTCTGTTCATTTGTTTTATGGACAGAATTTCAAAGCCGAGGAATGTGGTTCGGTGGCCTTGGGATCCCACTTCTGCTTTTTGCAGATGAGGTGGTCCTATTGGCCTCGTGGAGCACTGAGTTCCAGCTTACACTGGGACAGTTTGTGGAGTGTGAAGCTGCCGGGATGAAGATCACTCTGAGGGACTGGTTCTCAGCCAGACATGGGTGAACTGCCCTTTCCAGGTCTCGATTTACTGGACAATCTACCTTCCAAACCTCACCAATGGTGAGAAGCTGAGGGTAGTGACCAAAATCATCTTTTGAAATGAGCTGTCCCCACGCGGTGTCTGGGCTCAACCTTCGAGATATGGTTTGGAGCTCAGACATCTGGGAGTGGCCTCGGTATGCCTGCAGAGAAGCTGGAAATTGAACCCCTCTTTGTACTTTGACTCCTCTTTGAAGTGATGATATACTGTATCTGCTAAGATTTCAAGATTTTTTACACTTCAGTGACAATAGTAATGTCCAGCTACAAGCTGCCTTGCCATTTTGTCCCCCAGATTGGCCACTTAGGCCAGGGGTTCCCAATCTTTTCAGGCACTACCCCCAAAATAGTGGTGACAGACTAGTGACCCCCACTGTCGGGTTTTTTTTACAGCTTTTTAGCTTGTCTGATCAAAGAACGATGTCTAGACCTGTTAGACCTTAAAGTAGATCTGATCTGGTGCTATATAGACAATTAAATTAACTTGATCTTCAAGAAGACTCTGAAAATTATACTATGGATTAGCATAAGTATTTTGTTTTAGATTTTGTATTATTTTTAAGTATTTCACCTTTATCAGTTGAAATGTATTGCTTATTTCCTTGTTCTTTATGTCTCTCTTGTCTATGAGTGTATTCAGTTAGAAATGTGGAAACAAAATATATTGGCCCAAAAAATTTAAACCAATGCCTTTATGCTTAAATTTGTGATTTTGATTTAACTTCTGCAATGTCCTGTCCTACTTTGGAGCTACTTCACAAAAATGTTCAATATACCTTGTTTTTGTTTTGTGTGTTTTATGTTTTATACGGAGCTTCAACCTACATAGTTTATCAGCAGTGATGATTTCACAGCTTATATATTTTTCAAAATGACAAAATGACAAATGAATTTTGGACTGTTCACACGGACACGTGTGCTCATACGTAGGTGAACACACTCCCACCAGCAGATGGACAAATAATGACTCAATTGTTATATTGACTGCTGTCATTCAAAGAAACACATGCACACCGTGATCCCTTTAAGCGTTTGTGTTAGTGTCCGTGCTTTAATTTTTCTTTCTTTTGTGTGGATTCCCCCTGTCTCTTGCCCTTGGCAGCGGAAACAGAGTGGTGCGGGAAGAAAGACTGTTCGGAGGTGAAAAGCTCTAGTGCTGACTTGTTTAAGGGAAAGGAAAGGTCTGACATCTGCAGATCTGTTTACAGGCACTCATCCTTCATTGTGCTCACTGGTGCTAGTTAGCACTGTCAGCAAGCTTTTATCCAGTGTTGTAATTAAGACAGTAGTGTGCTAACATTTCCACAAAGTCCATATACTGTACATCCATCTTCACCTCTAATCGGTGCATTCATCAGCACAGTTACCTTCTGTGGAAAGAGGTTTGTTGTAATCTTTATTCTATATCATTATTTTACATGCTTAAATAAACTCTCCCCTCATCTCCTTCATATAGAGATAAAGGAACTGAGGCACAGCAACTATTTACGGTTATGTTTTGTAGAGCCTAGTTTCACAGCCGCTGCAGAGAGCAGTTTTTGGCAACTTTCCGCTGCTGTGCACTGTTTGTGGTCTTTTGTTTGTCTTCCGCTCATGTTATGTCACTTCCGTTTCCAATGATTTGATTCCAGATAAATAATATAATCAGATATATCAGGTATAATCAGATAACCACAGCTATAATTTGATCATGGAAAAACAGATGCTGTTTACATGATCACTTGAATAATTGGATAAATCCAATAATTAGATAATGATTGGAGTTTTGTATGTTATGAGAAATGACTGGACAAGCAGGACATCAGCTGAAGTGTTTTTGTTTGCTTCTGTTGCCTTGACAACCTGCCTTTCTACTTTGGAATCAGTGTCGATCTGCATTTTGTGGATCTTGTAGACATCTTAGTTGGCGTTAATGAAAAACAATAATTAGAATTAAATGTACATCTAAAAGAAGGAACAGCAATGTACAGATGATATTGCAACTTGAAATAGATTCTAAAACAATACTCTTTTCTCGTAGAACACATCACACATAGTTTTTACAACAGCAAAATAAACCAGATTACAGAAGAGAAAGACAACACCACAAACCTAGACTTGAAGGCTTGATTAGAACATCCAACACATCATAAAAGGGAAGGGACTTCATCAGCACATCAGGGTGGACAGGAGCAATGAGAGGCGTTGGTTGCTGGAGATTCATTTTGGCGTTGTCGTCATGCAACAGAAATCAATGTTCATTACAGGTATTCCTTTCCAAACAGAAAGCAATAATGAAGTTTGTGGTGGTTAAGGGCAAAGTGATATTATAATTCTGTTTACTTCCAAATTAACGGGTGTTTCCAAGTGGCTTAGATGTCACACTTGACACACACACACACAAAATCAAATTTTCTGTACGGTGCCAAATCACACCTGACGTCATTTAAGGTTACCTTTTCAATAGAGCAGGGCAATACATTATTCTTTTATTAAACAAACTATAAAGCCTTTTGTTATTTACACATGTCAGCATGTCATTTCTGTCTGTACATGGTCATGCATTTCAAATTCTCCCCTGCTCCCTGTATCGCCAGAGTTCTGACCCGATACGCAGACACATATACACATACAGACATGAGCGCACACACTCATACATACTACTGTATATGAACAAACATACACATACAGAAACACATGCACCCGCATGCGCACACCCACACACAAAGTTACAATTTTTGTAGCATTTCCTTTACCATTTGTAAGTTCTCTGTAAGAGCATTGTCCAAGAGAGCAAGTAGATTTGACTGCTGGAAATTATAAAATAAAACACACTTTTTTCTAATTTATCTATTCATCAAAAAACATCAATAGATTCACTGTTATCACACCAGACGTTCATTAGTCATTCTAAAATGTAAATACTATCAAATCACCCTGAATGACTGTAAAGGAAAGGGGGGGGGGGGTACTCAGCTCCAAGCCAACAACAGGTAACTTTGTTCACAGTAACAGTTCCATAATTAAACTTTCATCTACGTATTTACACTCAGGGTGCCTTATTCTATGCAAATCAATTTCCCCTTTGTGGTATGAATAAAGGTCCAACTTATTAAACAATCGCAAACAGGGATCTGTTCAAGTTGTCATGGTAGCTACTGGTCAATGGAGCAAGACTGGATGTATGTGACAGATATCACATTGTACCTCAAAGAGCCTAAAAACATGTGACAAAAGAACATCTCTTATATATCTACTCTGTCATTAATGCCTTTGTTAAATAAACATGTTTTACAGCGCTTTGCTCACAGTAACAGTTACATGGTGGACACTGACTTGAATTTCTTTTTAGCCGCTCAAAATGAATTTGTACTCCTCTGTGAGTTAAGGTCGAAAACAAACGATTGCAAACAGACCAGATGAGCTCATGAACTCAGATAAAAAATCCATAGTGCCAAGTTCTCTTCTCCTTAGTGTTTTGCTTGTTATACTCTGGCCAGTGAGCATTTCTAGAAATCGTGGTTGGTGTTTATGACAACAAATAACTATAGACTGAAAGGTTTCCGATTGCGAACGTATCAAACATTCATTTCGATCTCACGTATTCAATTGATGTCAGCTGCACATTACAAAAACTTGCATTACTTGTGAGTCTAAGATTTAAATATCCTACTATAGAGGCAAATAAGGAAGCCAGGGCAATCGGTAACAGCCTGTTAGCATTAAAGCTAACAACTGAGACGTACACAATCTGATGTTGAAAGACAGCGTATTGCGCTTTATTATCTGACTATCATCTCAGGGCGCCACATTCACTCAATATGATTCTTTGCACATCTTAACACTGATTTAATTGTTTACAGACGTTAACCATAACCGCAGTGTTTATTTTCGCTTACCAGAAAGTCTTCAATCTTCGCCATCTTGTTGATATAGTCATCCCGCCTGGTGTGACAACATCCGGGTGACTTCTTCTTGGAGGGTTTTACGGCAACATAAAAGCCATAGCAAAGAGTTTGTGTCGCCATCTACTGGACAGGAAGATATAATACCCTTTTATGTGGAGTTGCACGTATTTCAAACGATATCACAGCAATAAAACACATGCTAAAGTGGCAGTTAATTTTTTGTTTTCTTTTTTTCATGAGGCCATCCAATTTTCAGTGCATTCATTATTTCGAAATCATTTGCTTTCATTCCACCTTTCCTATAACTTATAATAATTGTGGAATATGTCTTCACAGTTAAAACCAGCAATTGTGATGCGAATATGGTCCTCGATGAAAATGAGTTTGTCACCCATGTTCTATCAAACTCTGATTTCTTAGGATTCCCTGAAGGGACATTTGAAAAAAAAGAAAAAAAAAAGAAGAAGCATAAAAGATGATGTTTCTTGTACACATGAGAAACTGTGTTGTGCATAAGAGAACGTTTCCGGTTAGTAGAAGGAAGTTTCGTGCTCAGAGCAGTTGACTCATCTTGTACCTTCCTTACAACTCTGGATTTATTAGACAGTATCAAATAAAAGATGATAAAGTACTGGATCACCATATGAACTCATGCAAATGCCTCAGAGGTAGCCTCAATTGTTTCTGGTGCGCATGAGAAACTTTTGTGTGCACAGGGAAAAACTTTCTCATGAGCGCAAGAAAGTTTTGTGAGTAAAGGTGAAATGCAAGTGCATTAGTTAACTGGTGTTCAAGTTTATTGTGCACACAACACATTCTTAGATTGGCCTTTCTCTGTCCATATCTGTTCAGGGGCTCCAACGATTTCTCTCCAGTAGGGTTGGGTTTAGTTATATCTATATATTTTTTTAAATTTGTCTTTATATTTTCCATTGTGGGAACTGACAGGTTTCTCTATCTGATCTCAGTTTTTCCAACTCTGTTGGCATAATTGGAACATAATATGATTAGGAAACATTAATATGATGTTCATTAATTAACAGTAACAACATAATTACCCATATATTCTATTAATGTACACTCAATTTAATGTACACATCATTGTTGTCTTGAACCTAGAATGAGCCCTCTTGCAGTTCAGGAGCAGATCCTCCCTATAGAGGCAGCCATTTTGACCAACTGTTTTGTTTTGTTTTCTTCTTGAATGGACAAACACCTATTGAATTTTATTGATCGCTTAAGGCTACC